>JAPKLW010001309.1:90766-120732 GCA_026898455.1 Plectranthus barbatus
AGTGCCACATAGACTAAATGTCACATGGCACCACGTAAACGATACGGGGCAAATGACGTATCATTTTTATTTTTAAATAAGATTTTAATATTTTAAAACATTCTAATTTAATCATTAATATATTTTTTTAATATTTTAGTAGTTTCAACATTATTTTTATTTTTTAATTAAAATATTATATATATATATATATATATAAATATATATTTTATTTTCTTTGTTAAAATAAGAGAATATTTATTTTCTTGATTAAAATGTTAATAAAAAATAAATACATTTATTTTCTAATCATTACTTTTTATTTTTTAATAACATTTTGATAAGAAATAAATATTCATTTATTTTGATGAAGAAACTAAAATATATGTTATTAATATATATTAATTAATAGATAAAAATATTATTGAAAAGACTAATATATTATATTTAAAAATAAAAATATCATGTTATTTGTCACATGGTGATGGTGTGGCGCCACATGGCATCGAGTCAACAACACGTGGCACTTAACTGCTAAGTCAACAAATGAGAACTTTGGATATTACAGAAATTTTTTTGGATATATTTCCCTATTTTCTTTCCAAATTAAACAATATATTTAATGGGATTCTTTGAGATACTGATGTTGAGCTTCCTTAACTTGATATTTGATCAACTTGTCCAAAGATTTGAGGACTTGTGATTCCGAATCAAGTGTGAAATGTCAAATGTTAGATTTGATATTGTTTTGATGAAGATTGTATTGAATCTTTGCAAGAATATTTTGAAATTGGTGACATTCTTTCTTTTTAAGTCTAGATCTCTTCGAATTGCTTCAAAGTTCTCCTCCAAATTGTCTCCATTTCATTTGGTATATATGACTTATGTTTATATGGAAAAGTTGATATTTAGGATTAGCTGCTTAGGTGTCACAATTTAATTGTCTCCATGAATTGTAGTCATATGCATCACACATTCAATTCAACGAGCTTGATTGGCTTCTTATTAAACGATAATATTTGTATCTGAAATATCAATTTCTTATTGTTTTATTTAAAACTTCTGTTAATTAAATTCATAAACTATGCAACAATCGATATCAAATTATTTGAATCCACGGGTTGGAATTTAATTATTTGTGAATCTTTATGCGTCTAAACTATCATTACTCATTTTAAAATAATATCTTTCAGCATTATAGGGAATATTCCATAATTATATAAATATTTAAATGTTTGATCCATTATCTATCTATATCTGTGTGTGTTTGGTTTTTCATTTTTTTTGGTCTTGTACTCACAGTCGCAGTGCTAATGAGACTGATATTAAAAAATTTAGCTGACCTTGTGAGAATCACTGTTTTGACAAGTATTGTTTTTGTTACTAAAGCGTATTTATAATAAAGTTATATTTTGTTGGCATTAGAGATGATATTCCAAACTTATAAAACTATCATTGTATTTAGAAAAAAAAAAATATTCAAAAAAATAATACTCCCTCTGTCCCCGGTCATTAGTCTCATTTTGACCGGGCACAATAACCAATGTTTGACCGGACACAATAACCAATGTTTGTGAGTGTCATTGAAGTGAAGTTAATATTTTATTGATGTGAGAAATTTTTTTTCTATTTTAAGAAATGAGACTAATTCCTTGGGTTGGGACAGACAAAAATGAAAAATTAGACTAATAAGATGGGACGAAGGGAGTATATTATATTATGATGGAATAGATGCATTTTCTTTAAGAAACCCCATTACCGTTTCCCTCTATTGTGAATGTTACCTTTTTTTTAAATTATTATTATTTGTTATATGGTTCATATGCATAGATATGCTTTGCCCCTTACATTCTTGCGGAAGCTTTAAGTTTCGATTTAATGTTTTTTTTACTTGAATTCTTGAAGTGAATTTCATAACTTGTAGCAAAAATGATTCTCTGATAGGATTTTGATCACATGATCATAAGATCATTTATTTCATCTGCTAATTGGTCAGGAAATGTTCTTTTTAAATGTTGTAAAATGGTTTAGCAAATTGAGCTACATCATTAAAGTTTATTTTGTCAATGGCATCATATCTGATATGTGTCTCATGCAGTATTGTTGTAGTTTTTCGTAAATTGAGGAATAGTTGAAGAACTCTGAAGATTTAGAATAAAGAACTATCATAGTTGTGGCATAAATCACTTTTGAATTGGGTATAATAATTGTGAAATTAATTTAAATTATGAATTTTAAAAAATAAAAATTCATAAAAGTAATTGTCACTCAAACTCTCACTCAAACTCTCAACCAGTACCATGAAACCAGAAACATTGTATTATTTCCAAACAGTCCAAGACACAGAATTTCCGTAATATTATTTTACAATACACTCCGACAATAACAAAAACACACACGCACAACCACTATAACATATAACACAAGTACAAACAGAGACACACAACCTCAAGAAGTAGGAGCTAGTGTGAGGCTTCTCCATTTAATACAGAAATACACATAGACCTTGTTCCAAATGCACTTCATTATCCCAAAATATGCATCTCTCCATGACTTCTTCAATATCAATGCTGTGCACCAAGCTGAAAGCCCGACAGCATACCCCAGGGACAAGAATATGTAAATCCACTCTACCTTTGATTCTTCATCCTCTGCAACCACGTGGGGATCATCATTACTACAATTTTTTGGCAATGGAGGACCACAAAGATGGTTCCCAGCAAAGCTCGAAGCGTTCATGCTCTGGAGCTGAGTGCTACTTGGTATCTTCCCTGTTAAGTTATTGGAAGACAAGTCCAGATAACTCAAATAACACATGAGTGTGAAGCTATCAGGAATTTCACCCGACAAGGAGTTTCTTGAGAGATCAAGGGATTCCATTTGCCTCATATCTCCCATGCTATCTGGGATGGATCCTATTAAGTGATTACCTGATAAGTTGAGTGATCCGAGCTCCACTAGACTTGTCAACTCCTTTGGAATAACTCCAGACAAATTGTTGTTTGAAAGGTCAATATTGGTGACCAATGAAAGAATGGTATCGTACTCATATTCTCTTCCTTTGGTAGCAATTGATGCACTCTCCATAAAGAAACCCCCATAAGTTAAGTAGTACCTTATGTGTTCATCCAAGCTTCTTTTTGTAGCCATTGAAGTAAAATTGTGGACACACTTAGGAATCACACCAGAAAATGCATTATTAGAAAGATCCAATATTTGAAGTGCATTCAGGAAGCATATGTCTGAAGGTATCTCACCACTGAACTTGTTAGAGCGCAGAATGAGAAATTCTAAGATTGTCAAGCTTGTTCCAATCCATGCCGGTATGTTCCCAGCAAATTCATTGCCACCAAGGTCGAGCTTTAAAAGGTTGGTGCAATTATGCAGTGCAAATGGTATTTGGCCCGAAAACTTGTTTCCATGAAGATTTAAAGACGTCAGATATGAAAGAAATCCTATAGAATTGGGGATATTCCCAGACAAGTTATTGTTGGCAAGATTCAACACACTTAGTGATGGCCATTTCATCAGACAATCCGGGAATTCTCCATTGAGATGATTATCCCCTAGAATAAGAATCCTCAATTTGTAAGTTTGATTGGTGGTGTAACAGAGGAAGGGAGATAGACCAGTTGTGAAAGAGTTGTTGGATAGGTCTAGTGTATCCACAGTATTTGCAATTTTGGGTAGTGAGCCACTAAATTTGTTAGAGCTCAAAAACACCACACGAGGAAGATATTCAGAGATACGTGAAGTTTGACCCTGGAAATTGTTGTGAGGCCCTATAAGTGGAATTTGACCATGGAAATTGTTGTTAGAGAGATTTAAAAATCTGACCCCCCAAATCCAGGTAGGAATGTTTCCTGAGATACCTGTGTTAGATAAATCAAGCTTATGTGCAACACTCTTCTGTTTCTCAACCCATAAGGGAATGTGGTCAACGCCCAAGTCCGGGTGATTTCCTTCCGTGTCACCCGAAGACGACATGTGGACATTTTTGTCGCAAACCCTAGACTTGTGGACAAACATAGGCAGTTCGAATTCCTGGAATTCGAACCCCTCATGAATTCTGATTTAAATAATGGTTCGAATTCAAGGAATTCGAACCCTTTGCAATTATCTATTTTTGAATTAATTTTTGTTTAAAATTCAGTTCGAATGCCTCAAATTCGAACCATTAAAAATTTGGGGATTTAGGGTTAGGGTTACGACATTGGGGATTTAGGGTTACCGTGAATTAGGGTTAGGGTTAGGGCATTGGGGGGATTTAGGGTTATCGTTTATTTATTTGTTATATTTATGGTTTACATATAATTAATTTAATGTATGATATAAATAATATAAAGATATATGTAACACATATAAAGCACAAATTGAATTGAAATATTTTGAATGCGAACATATATAAACATAATTGAAGAAATACAAGAAAATCATTGTGAAAAGTCTACTACATTAATTTAACAAGAAATCTCATGCCATTTTATTTCCGCCTCTTGAGCCATGTAGGAAGCTTCATGCCCTTTCTGATGCTCTTAGAAGAAGATGAATCTGCATGCTCTTGATTTCCTAAGAAACAAAATGTGATAATTAAGAAAAATGTACATCTTAATAAATGTTGTAATAGGAAATGTGAATAAATAAGTAAAAACATTGATACCTGTCATGGTATAGTTTCCGGTGGATTGGTCCGTACTGGACTGATGGGTAGTAGACGTGGTATGTTCGGGACTGTATTGTTCCGAATCCGATTGTTCTTGAGATCGGTAGGATTCGTACTGTCTTCGATTGGATTGCTGTGGATTATAAGAGTAGGATCCGTACTGATGAGGATTGGGATCGGATTCGTACGGAAGGGACTGGCTGGGATTTGGATTGGACTCGTAGGGAATGGACTGGCTGGGATTGGGATTGGACTGCCTGGGATAGGGATTGGACTGATTGGGATTGGCATTGGACTGGTAGGTACTCATGAAGTCTTCGAAGGTGCCGAAGAGGGATTCGTAGTTATAGTTATGTGAGGTACTAGTCTCGCCATGAATATTCATGTTGTGATCTGACTCTGGCTCTAGCTCTGGCTGTGGCTCAATGACTGGTTGATAATTGTCATGTCGGTAAAAATGGTCTTGTGCATCGACATTACTCCTCCTCCTCCCACTGCCTCGCATGAACCCTCCTCGACCCCCCCGTTGTTGCGCCACCCTAGGCGGTCTTGGGAGCGTTGATGGATCACTAAATATTGTAGAATGAGTTTCAGTCGTTCCGCTATATGACCCAGAAAGTTGTAGTACGTCTGCGCAATAGTCAGCTGCCTTTTTAAAATCATCGCTAACACCAGTATAAGAGGAGTAATGTTCAGCTCGCTCTCGCAACAACGACATCACATTGCTCAGACCACTCTTCTACATTAAATCATTATAATACAATATTAGACCAATTCGGATTTTGTTAAAAAAGTAATAAAATATATGAATATATGAGGATAACTTACAATGAACTGCAACTCGTCCCCGTGTCCCATGTACCCCTGTGGTGCGACTTCTTCCCGAGTGTGACTTGGATTAGCCACAAATATGACTGTTCTCTCCATGAACCACTGGAGGTAGTCAGGCGTCTTGGTTTCGCCTCCGGTCACAATCTGTTCATTATTGACAAGCACTTCATCTTGATCGTTACGTTCATTCCAATTATTGATAAATTGAGCGTGATGCGTTCTCCAATTCTTGTCAGCTCCGGTTCTCTGAACATTGTGCAGGGCTTCTCGCGTTGCTCGATGGTCAAGATAATTGGAATCAGGAATTACCTGAACGCGACCGAACTGTCGAGCCACCCTCTCCGGATATATGGCCTCAACTACCTCAAAGAAAATGAGGTAGGTAGTGGATACCCAAGTAGTATGATTGTTCGTGACGTACTTGATGTTGTACGGCATGAATGCAAACTGTTTTTATAATATTTTAAATATAAATAAGTTAGTGGATTTAAGTAATCAATGTACATGCAGTAATTCTATTTACCTCGTTTTCATTTAACATAGCAAATTGACTTCGATACGCCAGAAGGTTATTGCGTGTGGTGTTTGAGCGACTCTTCGGCATAGCCCACCTAAAATAAAAGTATTTAATAAAAAAATTTAAATTTGTTTTTTGAATGGTGGTTGTTGCCTATTCTTTTACCAAGAAAATAATAAAGATACCTTGAAGCTAAACAAGCATTTTCACGAGGTTGTATCGAGTGGGGTGAAGAGTGAATCTCTGGTCGAGTAGATATTATTCTCTCCCAAGCCCAAACCTAAATTTGAATATAGAATAATTAATTTAATACGAGATTGAGAAGTTATTAATATAATTAAAGAGTACTAAGAATTTAATGTTACCTGCAACAATACCAAACACCCAGCTACACTTTTGTTCGGAGAATTCTTTCCAATCATGGAGGCTTTGCAAAGATTGCGGTAAAGAACTGCTAATAGAGCACTGCCCCAACTACAACGACTGTTGATATCGTCATTGTTGATATCTTCAATGAATGCTCGAACAACATGGCAGTACACGCTGTTTGTTGACATATCAACAAAGATGAAACCGCCGAGTAGGTACACAACGAGGCACCTTGCTATCTGTATATACCAATCTTCGTTTGCATTCGGTGGTGCACGCAAACAGATACGATCCTCTACGCATTTGAGGTGCAATCGGCTTTTGGTTAGCTTTGGTACCACACCCAATTCACGGTGTAAATAAGATGACCAGCCTTCCTCTGGTTCGGCATCGGATCCTGTTACTGCTTCTCCGTCGACCTTGATGTTGAATAGCAATTCCACGTCTTGGAGTGTCACTGTGGCTTCTCCGAATGGAAAATGAAAAGTGTGTGTTTCCGGACGCCATCTCTCAAGCAAAGCCTGAATTAGGGCCCAATCTAACTGTATGAATCCCAGACGAAGGATAGAGGCAAACCCGTAGTGTTGCAGGACTCTCCAAACAAAATTATTGCCATAAATTCGAGTGTCTTCGAATCGTGGCAATAATTCAGTCCAAATTTTTGATTCACATCGGCGACACATTAAATTTTCTTTGGCCCATTCATGTCCGTGAAAAACTGCAAAAGACCTATGTGATTGTTGTAAATCCAACAAATCGGTCTTAATTGGCCCCTGAAAAACAATTTTTTCCATTGTAAGTGATAGAAAAAAAGAAGAAGTTTTTTTAAAGATGAAAAATGTTGGGAGGAGATGATAAGGTAAAAACGGTAAGTAAGAGAGAGTGATAAATGAAAATGAATGTAAAATATTAACATTAAATACTTATTGGGCCAAAGGTTAACTGAAGCCCGTGACTCATTTATTTTTGTGACGTGCCACAGTCATCCATCATTTTTTTTGGCACATTATGTACCCCTATCAAAATCCCTTGTTTTATGGGATCACATGGTTGCTTTTTATTTTTATTTTTATTTTTTTTTTGAAATGGTTATTCCAGTAGTCAAATCACTCCATAAAAAATACTTTGAATTATTATTATAAATTTAATAAATTTGGAAACATTTTAAAATAAATACTTTTAATTCTCGTTTAAATTTAGGAGAATTTGAATTTTGAATGATTGGAAATGTTAAAATATCAAATAATAATAAAAAATACTATATGTTATGCGAAAAATTTGAGTGCTCGTCTTTTGGAGCACTCGAATTTCGAAATAAATGTTTATTTAAAATATTTAAACTCCGACTTCCATCCCAAAATAGAAGTTCCAGCTCCATTTCGCAAGAAATCCATCTCAATAGCCCGATTTCCAGCTGAATTTTTTAATTTGTTTTATTTTTAAATAATATATGTTACACGCATAATTCGAGTGCTCGTATATATTTTCGAGCACTCGGATTTTGAATGGTACGAATTATTTAAAATTGAATTTCCCGAATTTCCAGCCATTTCTTATTCGAATTAAATGTTTATTTAAAATATTTATACTCCGACTTCCATACCAAAATATTAGTTCCAGCTCAATTTTCCCCGAAATCCATCTCAATAGCCCTATTTCCAGCTGAATTTTTTAATTTGTTATAATTTAAAAAAAATATGTTACGCGCATAATTCGATTGCTCGTACATATTTTCGAGCACTCGAATGATTAATTGTACGAATTATTTAAAATTGAATTTAATGCCGAATTTCCAGCCATTGTTTATTCGGAAAAAAATGTTCATTTAAATACCTTTAAACTCCGACTTCCATCCGCTAATAAGAGTTCCTGCTCAATTTTGCGCGAATTCCATGTCGATTGCCCGATTTCCAGCCGAATCTCCAGGCATTATTTATTCGAAATAAATGTTTATTTAAAATATTTCAACTCCGACTTCCATCCCAAAGTATTAGTTCCAGCTAAATTATGCCCGAAATCCATCTCAATCGCTCGATTTCCAGTTGAAATTTGTAATTTGTTATGATATAAAAAAAATATATGTTACGCGCATAATTCGAGTGCTCATATATATTTTCGAGCAGTCGGATTTAGAATGGTACGAATTTTTTAAAATTGAATTAATTTTTTTTATAATTGAATTAATCATTTAATATATTAAAAATACAAAAGGGTACGAATCTGCCAAATACGAACATGATTGGTTGGAATCTAGCAAATTCGAACCCTATTTTTATATATTATTAAAATAAGTGCGACATGATTATAAAAATCGAACCCTATTTTTAAACGAGGACACAAATGTTGACGATTCAATGTATTCATTTTTAGGGTTTAGGGTTCATTCAATGTATTCATTTTTTAAATCATGTTTCCAATTTTATTAAATTTGTAATAATACTCGAAAAGCCACATATTTTTCCAATTCACATTTGCAACCAAAGTGGGCTAGATTTGCTGGATGAAAAATTTAAGTGAGTCACAATAATTCCATTTTATAAATTTCCCATGCACAAGCACTATTACATTCGAATTAAAAATATGCAAAATCTCTAAATTTCGAATACAATATTACAAGCACAAGTCTAAACCCTAAACCCTAAACCTGTAAAGCAAAGCTTGACCAAAACCCTAAACCTGTAAAGCAAAGCTTGACCAAAATCAAGCTTTGAACTCGTCGATCCGTTCCCTCAACGCTTCATCAAGCTTCAGCTCATTGCTGTAGGCTTGTCTATGTGGGCACCGGGAGGTGTACGGATCTTCGAGTTGTTCAAAAAACGCATTCGTGAGCCGCTTGTCATTGGTTTGTGAAACCCGGTAACTTTCTGGTAAACCAAGTCTGAACAATTGGTAAGCTTCCGTTATGGCCTTTTGGACACGGAGCGGTCCAAAATACTGGACAATGCGCTCCTCATCCTCGTCAACATCAACATCATTACGAGAACGCTGGATTACAATTAAGTTTATTAAATCAAAATATTTAATTAAATTAATAAAATATGTCTATAATCTATAAATTATACCTCTGCACGGTGAGAAGGTGCCTGACGCTGCTCCAATAGGCTAGATAACTGGGGCTGATACTGTGGCTTGGGCTGAGTAGATGAAGCATCTGATTGCCGGCACGACGAAGTAACCACATCATGAATATACTGCTTCAAATTGGGCACCACTTCATCCACAATGAAGTGCTTCACATCATCGAGCACAAACTGTTTGATTTTCCCAAACAGCCTTTGATCTCTCTCTTTTCTACGTTCTTCCCCGCCCAAAGATGATGAACAACTTGGTATCCTTGGCCTTTTCTGTCGTCTCTTCTTTTTCTGTACCGGGGATGGCAGCTCCGAATCATTCCCGGTCTCCATATCGGGCTGCTCATTGTGCAATATGGGATCCTGACCATGCATAATGGGCTCCGCATCCTCCTCCTCAATCTCGTTCGTCAAATCATTGATCTCCACTTGTACCATTGTAGTGCCACTTTCCCAATCTTGATACCCAGTGTGTACTGGTATCTCTATCTGAGGGCTATTCTGAGGGCTATTCTCTTCGAAATCTTCATGCATTGGCCCTTCATCTTCTATAAGTGCATGTGTAGATATCGGAGCCACATAACGGACACCCATCTTGTCTTCTCCTTGTGCAGATCGGTAATATTCAGTATTCATCTCAGATGGCGAAGGAGGGAGGGCGGTTAACACAGTAAGCTGCAAAAGTAAAAAAATATATTAGATAATATAATCAGATTGCATTCAAAAAAAATAAAACACTTAATAAAACCATATATTAGATAATATAGTACCTCTTGGGCGAAGAAGTCTGTCCAGTCTTTTACGCTGGCTCTTCTGAACCGCCACTTCAGCATACGTGGCTCAGTATTGCCGTTAACTCTCCGGGCACATGCCTTCCCCAAGTCAGGAATGACCTCATAGGCCCAAACCTAAAAACATATAAAAAAATTAAACTATTTTCAACCAACAATTAATCACAAAAAGATGAAGATAAAAGATGGGGACAAGTTCTTGCCTGTAGTACCCAAAAGGGACCTGGAAGATGAAGGGCTTTCTTCTGAAGTTGAACCCGAGTAGTGGGTATATGCGTTTTGTAATAGAGCATAGCTTTGTATGCATATGTACCCCATGGGAATCGGTTCCATTCATCAAGATCCTCACTTAAAACATACAACCACTTTTCTATTTTTCTTTTTTCAGTATACCCTAGTCCAAAAAACCAAAATGCTAAAATATTGGCCACCCTAAGATACAATAAAATTTGAGATTTATCAATCCTTTGGTATTGAAACCTATCCAAAAGTTCTTTACCACTTAAGATTTGACTACCGCAAAAGACTTTAAATACAGTACTACTAGATTCGGGTTCATGGCGTGCAGTAGGATCAAAAGTGGATGTTCCAAAATTCAAACCGGAAATAAGGGCGAATTCACTCTGTGAAAACTTCAAATCATGCCCACGTACTCTAAAGCTTAACAACTGTGGATCATTTGACTTAGTCTCATGACTAAATAATTCAATTAATGATAAAGACGAACTAAGTCCATTCTGCGACCAACCCAACCAATGTCCAAAAACTCCAGCCCGAAACTGATTAACCAAATCCTCTTTTCCTAAATCAAACAGTGTATTCTCAATGACTTCTAGGACCTTACATTTATAATATAAATTAGTCTTAGGTTTACTTCCATGGACTTCATATCGAATATAGGGTGCCTGCATGCATCATATCAAAAGCCAAAAAAAAAACATTTACATTTCAAATGGCAATTACATACATGCACGGTTCGAATGTAAATATCAAAACCACAAAAGCAGAGCACGGTCAAGACAGGACAAAATCGATAAGAATTTATTCACAAGTATGCATTATATATCTAACATAAACAAAGCAATTCTAACCATAAAATAGCGGATATTAAAATTTTAGTAAAATCAATCAATTCCAATCATAAAAAAATAAAAAGATTAAAAGATGCAGAATTAACTTACAAAGAAGCGAGGGTTAAGAAGAATGGTACTATCCTCATCCACACCAGGATTGTTCAAATAACCATTTCTCAACCATGCTCGGTTCACAATAATAAATACATCTAATACCTGTTAAGAATTAAATTTAATTAAATAAAAATTCAATTATAAAAAATTAAATAAAAAACAAACAATTTAAAGCTAAACTTACATCTTCTCTCAATTCGTATTTGGGGTCCACCAAAGGTTTGAACCACAGCTCAATAGTCATGTCAAGATCCAATTCTGGCAATTTAATAGATGTGCCACTCGGCATTCTTATGAATGCTAAGAACTCATCGATTAATTTCCTCCATTTACCAGTGTGGGGGTGCATCTGACTAGTAGATGCTACGGCCGTCCTTTGAGAACCCCGACAAGATTGGGCCTCGTACAACTCCTTCACCCAATCCTTCACCCGGGGCCATACGGCTTCGACCAGCCCTGACACAATTCGCCGAACCGTGTCATCATCAAGCCGTATTGCTTGCGGCTGCGGCGGCAAAGATGTTTGTCCGGTCTAGCATATATATTAAAATATTATTACACTAATTTAAAAGGATCATAATATAAATATTATTATAAAATAAATACCTCTAATAATGGCTCCGATGATAATGCAGCTCGGGGTCGCTTCGCCGACGATTGTGGTGGTAGGGTACTCTCCTCGATCGGGATGTCGAAGGATGGGTCTGCCTCAGAGGCCGGAGGTCTGGAGGGGCTTGGCTGGGGGGGCTAGGCTGGGAGGGCTCTATCTCGGAGGCATCCGCTCTACGCCGGGAGGTGGATCTCCGAGATCTAGACGGCCTCGATGAAGAGGGCTTCGGGGTCCTCGTGCTTCCCCGATACGGGATGTATCTACGTAGCAGCGGATCATCATCTTCAATCAAACTTAGCCAATAGTCCGATTTTTCTTCGACAGCCGTCGGCTCTAATTTGATCCTGCATGCTAGCTACAAATACAAATAATTAAATCAATTTACTTTTACATTAATCTTTATGAAATTATTTCGAATATTATAAATATTTTTACCTCTTGATTGAAATACTGTGTGAAGTCAGCCCCCCGTTTAAATATCGGTCTCCACCTCAGACAACGAGCGTTATATTTTGGTTGCCGGACCGGTTCCGCAACCAATGTAGCCAAATCCGGTATAGCCTCATATGACCACGCCTGCAAAATAATTAAATAAAATTAATAATATATATTAAAATTATTAAATTCATTAAATAAATAAATTCATTATACCTCCAATGTCCAAATAGGACCATATACGTGGACTGAGGTAGGACCCTTCTCCCGCTCTTTCACCACAACAGACATTTGATGTAGTAGGACACTGTAGGACCAGGCACCCCAAGGAAATAATTTCCATTGCTTTTTTTTATCCACCAAATTAAGTATCCAAGTGTGGACAACTCCTCTCCCATCAAAGCATGCAAGCATCCTATATACAAAGAGGATCTCAGCAATCTTCACGTAGTCATCGCTCGAGGGGCTAAGTTCGATCCTCAAGTCCTTGAAATCCTTGTGCAATTGGTCCACCGTAGGCAACTCATTATAGTAATGAAGACAAGAATCATGTGGAACTGTGTACTCCTTATTCGGGTCAAAACCCGAATCACCAAATCGTAGCCCAGTCACCAGGGCAAACTCTCGTGGTCCAAATCTAATGTTTTGGTTTCCCACCCGAAACCAAAGCTCGTCCACAGCTCCCTTTACTTCAATTTCTTGAGTAATTAATGCCCACAATGCACCAACCGTTCTTTTGGACCAATTGAGGTCAATAAAATGCTTGAAGGGCCCCTCACGAAATAGGTCAAGAGTGTCATCGCCAAAAGCACTCAATCTGATTCGGATATCCTCCAAAATATCCCGGGTGTATACAGTAAGGGGTTGGGGTTGCCCTCGCAATCCCGGTCTCATCCATCTCCAAAGCTATCACAAACCAACATTTAAAATAAGAACAATCAATAATTTATTAAAATATAACTAATTAAATTATTTTATTTTTAATTATCTATTTTTTAATTAATTTTAGTTTAAAATTTAGTTTGATTTCCTGAAATTCGAACGATTTAGAAATATGGGGATTTAGGGTTAGGGTTACGGGATTGGGGATTTAGGGTTACCGTATATTTATGGTTTACATATAATTCAACGAGTTCCACACAATTTAGCCGAGTTCCACACAATTTAGCCGAGTTCCATCCAATATTATTTACTTCCAGCCTTAATTTTCCAAAATAATAGTACTACTATTCAATATACCCGAGTTCCAGCTCAATTTATCGAGTTCCATCCCAATTGACCGAGTTCCACCCCAATTGGAGCGAAATCCATCCCAATTGACAGAGTTCTAAAATAATTTTAAATACTACTTATTTTATATATTTTCGAACACTCGAATTTAGACAGCTTATAATTCGAATCCACGAATTTTCATGAAAAAAAATAAAAATACTATTTTTTTTAATAAAACCGCATATTTACAAAAATACCTAAATAATTAAATATTTCAAAATAATTCGAACACTCGAATTTCGGAAGGGTATAATCCGAATCCACGAATTTTCACGAAAAATAGATAAATACTATTTTTTTTTTAATAAAACCGCACATTTACAAATTTATTTAAACGACCACACGAAAAAAACCTAAGAATTCCTATTTCACAACAAATAAAATGCAATAAGGATAAATAAATTCAATAATGTTTATCAAATCCACGAAAAGCAGCTCTTATACAAACACAAAAACAAAAAGAACATAAATAATCACAAAAACGAAAAGCAATCACAAAAAAATACAAACCAGCATAAATACTTAAAATAAAAAATTTGTTAAAAAGGGCACCTGATTGTTTTCGCCCATGATTTAAGCGATGGTGTGGTAAAATTCGGATGCAGCTACAGTTGAATCCCCAAATTCGTAGCCTCGAGCTGCTACAATGGCGGACGGCGAGAGAGAGAGAGAGAGAGAGAGGGGTTTTTTTTTTTTATGTCTTTTTCTATTTTTTGAGAAAGAGAGAGGGGTTTTGAAAAGTCAAAAAGTGAGGAATAGTGGGGCAAGGTGGGGACGTGGGGTAATATAATTTAATGTTTATGATTAACTCAAAAGTCACTTTCTCACTCACAAGAGTTCAAACGGCACAATTGTGAAAAGTTTTATGTTATAAATGCTAGAATTTGAGAAGTATAATAGCAAAAATAATTGCAAAACTTAAAAGAAATGTTTTGTTAATAAATGCTAGAATTTGAAGCTACAATTTTAAGATTTTTGTCAGATTCAATTGACTGAGAGAAAAAAATAATTTTCTTCAGATTGAATTGACTAGAGAGAAATTTTAATTGACCACTCAGATAAATTTACTAAAGAGAATAATGTGTAATTGTCATATTTTTATTTTTACAGCCTTTCCAGCTACAATTTTCATTTTTGTGTCAGCTTTGTGTTGATTACACATATTAAATTGATAGAGAAAAAAATGTGTAATTGTCGGAAAATTGACTACTCAGATTAAAATCACTAAAGACAAAATTGTGTAAGTGTTGGAATTTGACTAGTCAGATTAAATTCATTAAAAAGAAAAATGTGTTTTTAATTATATAGAGAATTTGGCTCTCTGTGAATACAGGTAGATGTGCATTGTCACTCAATTATGGATTCGTTTCCTTTGAGATTTTTCTGGGAGAGCACTGATCCAAACAAGCCAGATTATACATGGCATTCTGTTCCCCAGAACCTAGATTATTTTCAACTCATTCAAAAAATCTTTCAAATTACGGGTTGGAATCACTGGGAGTGGATCTTGATTCTTAAATTGTTCGTTCTGCAAGGAAATCAGTCAATAATCTTGGATCTTCATGAGGGGAACATCGAACTCCTTCATCAATACAGGATTTTAAAGCCAGGAATTTCGATTGGGCGTACACCCGTGCCCGTGGATCACGGAGGCAGTAGCAACACTGTACATCAACCACATGGCGATGATGATGAAGATGACGACACATATTGTCCGAACAGCAGCGAAGAACTCGAAGACGACGAGGAAACATATGTGCCGGAGACAGATGAAGATTCTGACGACGGAGAAATCACTCTTTCCACGGGGGAGAGACATGTCTACGATGACATTGGCAATCCGGATCCTTACAGGACCGATTATTTTGACGACATGCCAGTATTTTGGAACAACGACATTCATCAAATAAAGGCTGGTACGTATTTCAAAACTAAGGACCAATTGATGTATGCAGTTACTGCATGGTCTCAATCAAAGGGTGTTCAATACACCACCAAGAGGAGCTCCCAAACCACGTGGGAGGTGAAATGCAAAGAGAAGGATCCAAATGGTCCTCCATGCCAGTGGAAAGCTAGGGCTGTTTATGACAAACCTTCAGGGGGTTGGAAATTGAACACGTGGACGGAGGACCACAACTGCTCCGGAAACAATTTGGCTGTCAATATCACAGCGAATCTCATAGCCAAACTCATTCTTCCCCACCTTCAAGTCGATCTGGAGTATAAGGTGGCCAACGTCATTGTCAATGTTCGTGAAAAGTGGAACGTGGACGTTGGGTACAAGAAAGCATGGCATGGACGTCGAAAAGCACTGGAGGCTCTCTACGGCGACTGGGAAACCAACATCCGGGAGCTGCCGGGGTTCATGGCAATCCTATGCCAACACAATCCGGATACAGTTGTGGTTTGGAAGTTCCTCAAGCATGAGAAGCACATGGCGCAGAGGACGTTCCGGTATATTTTTTGGGCATTTGGTGCCTGCATCTCCGCGTATCAGCACACACATCCAGTGGTGATGGTGGACGGAACGCACTTGCGTGGGTCGTATAAAGGGAAGTTGCTGCTAGCTGTCACCAAGACAGCCAACAATCACATAATTCCACTAGCTTATGCCGTCATCGATGAAGAGTCCACCCACAGCTGGAGATGGTTTCTTAAGCACCTGCGCCTCAACGTTCTGAAATCAAGACCGACGTGCATCATATCAGACCGACATGCCGGTCTCCTTGCTGCATTTCAGTCATACTTTCAGCGTTTTCCTGGAGCTGGATGTCATCGATATTGTCTTCGCCATCTTCGATCCAATTTATTGGATAAGTTCAAGACGAGTGGCCTCAAACAAGTTTGCACCAGGATCGGACAAGCATTTGATGGCAAGGAGTACAATAGAGCTTGGTCTGATTTGTGGGATATGAACCGTAATGCATATGAGTGGTTGCAGCGTCATCCAGCTGACAAATGGACACTCTACGAGGACGGAGGGCATCGTTGGGGCAACACGACAACTAATATCGCTGAGAGTTACAACAATGCTCTCAAAGGTTGCCGCTTCTTGCCTATTCGAGCCATCGTAGAAGCCACCCTAGAGAAGTCAACAAAGATCTTTGAGCGTGCCCGGAATGAGCTCAGCACTTGCAATACTGCACTGCCCCCTTACCAACATGACCGGTTCATGAAGAGTCGATTGCAGGCTAACGAGCATGTGGTAACATTGTACAATCCTGCTAACCAGGTTTACAAAGTGGTCAACATCTATACCACAGAACAAGGTGAGCGAAGACAATCTTTTTCTGTCCACTATCCACAAAATTCTTGTTCTTGCGGGGAGTGGCAGGCAATGCGGTTCCCTTGCTCTCACGCAATTGCCGTTGCTCAATTTAGGGGGGATAATCCACTTAATTTGGTGCATGACTACTATACCATTCAAGCATGGTGTGCACAGTTCAGTGGGGGCTTTTATCCGATTCCTGGAAACTCACACACTGTGAATGTTGGATGGCGTCTCAAGCCGAATCCAATCCGTCTTGCACATGCAAAGGGCCGACGTAAAACGCAGCGCTACCGAATGAACATGGATTATCAAGGTCAGACGAGTGGGGGTGGAAGAAAATGCACTAGATGCGGAAATCCTGGTCATGGTGCAAGAAAATGTCCCTATTCTCATCCTCCATCGGATAGGTTGCCAATTCATCGTATTTATAATGCCGATGGTACGCGCGATGAAGAATACAATGCCGACGAAGACTATGGTGGTGATGATGAGTAGAGCAAATTCGATGTATTTTTATTTCATTATCTTTAATTGAATTTCATGTATTTTCATTTGATAAAAGTAAAAAAATTTTATTATTATTATTATTATGGAACTAAGATCGCTTGAATAAGAAAACAAAAATAAAATTCAAAATAATTATGCGGAATACAAATTTCAACAAAAAGAAAACAATAAAAAAATCCTAAAAAAAAGGGGTTCGAATTTGACGAATTCGAACCAATTAAATAATTTCAAATTTAACTGGGTTCGAATCTGACAAATTCGAACCCGTTACTTTTGTCCACACTTTAGGGTTTTCGCTAGGGTTTGTCCACGCGCCTAGGGTTTTTGTCATTTTGGTAATTTTTCCGCCCAAGTCCCATGATCCCAGTGCAAGTGTGTGAAGTGTGAAGGGTGGAACCCAGTCTGAGCTCACTTTCAAACTCAAGTGGTTCCCTGAGGCTGATAACATGTACAAATTGGAGAGATTGGAAAAGTGGGTCTCAGTGACGGTCCCTTGTAGCATGTTATTCTCAACATTAAGAAATACCAAGTTAAGAAGTTGCCCCACACTCTCTGGTAGATTTCCACTCAATTGGTTATAGTCTAATAGCAAGTAAACTAAACTGGACAACTTCCCTAAATTGATTGGGATCTCACCAGAGATTGAGTTCCTCCTTAGATCAAGAACATGAAGCCTCTTGAACTCTCCAAATTTACGTGTTAGATTGCCAGAAAGTTCATTAAAGCTCAGATGTAGAGATTGCATAGCTTCTAAGAAGCAATGAGACATATTTCCGAATGAATCTGATAAATCTCCTCGTAAATTATTTACAGATAAGTCCAACATTTGCAGTTTGCACAAGCTTGCAATTCCTCTTGGTATATTTCCAGAAAGCTCATTATATGATAAATCAAGGGTTTTGAGCGAGGTTAGATTCCCAATGGAGTTTGAAATAGTGTTTTGTAGAATGTTGTCATCCATAATGACATACTCAAGGTCTTTGCAAAAGTATAGCCAATCAGGAATTGAGGAATTGATGTTGTTTAAAGAGAGATCAATGTGTTTGAGTTTGGTGGTATTGCAAGTGCTTGGAATCGCTTCTAAACTGCAATTACTCAGATCAAGAGAAATAATATTGGGGTGTTGGAAAATCCATTTTGGCATGACAGAAGACTCGAAGTGGTTACCAGAAAGATCAAGTGTGGCGAGAGAAGAAGTGTTAAGATGAGCGAAGGTGGGACGCAGGGAATCCAGACTGCAATAACTCACATGTAAATGGACTAAAGAAGGGAGCGTATTGATTACCTGAACCCAGTTTGCGGCTTTGCTGAGGTTTACTCCATTCATGCTGAGATACTCCAACCGATACAGCCCCGACAACCATTCCATGCTGTCATCAACCAGCCCATCTTCCCACCCTTCAGAGCCTTCCAGACTTAAAGTATGCAAGTTTGACAGATTTCCAATGTTATGGGGAATCCTTCCATGAAATCCAGCAAATGATAGATTCAAATACTCCAGACTTGTGAGCTGTCCTATGAAAGGAGGGATCTTTACTTCAAAATCATTTTGGCTCAGATCAAGATACTTAAGTTGTTTGAGATTGACAAGAGAGGGATTCACTCCGCCACGTAAGCCTTCAAATTCAAGACGTAGTTCATGAACTTGGCCAGTTAAGTTGCTGCAAACCACACCTCTCCACATGCAACAGTTTTCTTCACTGCTCACATTCCATGAAGACAGCATGTTGTCTGGATCTTCCAATGATTGCTTGAATTTCACAAGGGCTTGTTTTTCGATTTCAGGACAGACAATCGTACAATAACATAATTTGAGATAGAAGATGAGGAGGAAGAAGAAGAAGAAAAGACCATACTTTGAGCAACTCATCCTCTCCAATCCCATCATATTATGAAATAAACTAGCTGATGCTAATCATGTATACATAAAATCCTCTCGTTTTGTTTTTAATATCGACTTAAATTATCTGGTAACCATATTTCATAGATGTGGATTGACAATATGTGTTGGACTAGTGGAACAAATTATTTAGGTTTGGCATTTGGTTCTTGACTATTCAATTCTAGTAGTTTTCTGTCACTATTGCATTAATGTAGGCGTGTTTTTTGCTCTTGACTCTTGAGTGAGGGATATTTCAAACAATAATTTAGTTCCCTTTTCAATTTCAGCACAACTGTCCTTCTCTGTATGCATTTTCTTCAAAATATATTTATTACATGGTAGGGTCTATTATCATTATTTAATTTCTTTGTTTACATATATGATATATATATGAAAAGTTATGAGGGAAAATCTGAAATAGCCATTTCCTAATATTACATTCACAAAATAGCCACCCTTATGAAAAACTTCAAAAAATAGCCAAAGTACATGTTTTTAGGTTAAAATGTCTAAATCAGGCAATCAAATCTTTTGAAATGTGTGAAATGTTTAACTGTCGAGTTCTTTACTAATATTGTATAACACAACTTTATATTTATTGTTTTTTAAATTCGCAATGGCATAAAATATACACGAAATCCTTCCAGCTTGCATTCGGCCTTTTGAAATATATCTCGGCCAGGCAGATATATTTCGGAGGTCTATTTTTTATTAATTTTTAGAGTGTGATGAAATAAAATATAATATATTGATGTTTTAGTTGAAAAAAATTCGGCTTGCTTTCGGGAATTTCAGATATATCTCGCCCAAGGAAGATATATTTGGAAGGATTTATTTATAAAAATATAATTCATTTATTTAAATTCTAAAACAATGAAATTAAAGTAAAATAAATGATAAAAAGTCTCAATTTGCCAAGATTTTGGTCAAATGATATATATCTTCACCAAGTGAGATATATTTTTTTAAAAAAATTTATTTGTAAAAAAACTATAATTCTAGTTATTTAATTTTAAATAAATAAAATAAACGATAAATAAGATCCAATTGGGCAATTTCGGCCAATTGAGATATATCTTGGCCTAGTGCGAGTTATTTCGAATTTTTTATTTTTAAAAAATATAATTCGATTCTTTTAATATTAAAAAATTAAATTAAATTAAATAAATGTTGGATGAGTCCCTATTTGGCAAGATTTCGGTCAATTGAGATATATCTTTCTCAAGTAATATATATTTCGAATTTTGTATATTTAAAAAAAAATTCAATCGTGTTTCTGAATTTTAAGAAATAGAATAAATGATAAATAAGTCTAAATTGGGCAAGATTTGTGCCAAATGAGATATATTTGGATTTTAAGAAAATAAATATTTAAATATGGGTTGGATTAATTGAGATATATTTCGGTCTGCTTATGGGCTTGATTTCCGACCGAATTGAGATGAAATTCGGTGTTTTTATTAAATTGAGATATATTTGAAATTTTTTTAAAAAAAAAATCAATTTTTTATTTAAAAATGGGCTGGAATAAATCCAGCTTTATTTCGGTCTTGTAATCGGCTTGATTTCCAACCGAATTGAGCTGGATTTCGGTCTATTTTTAAATTCATCTGGAATTCAAGATTAAATCCAGATGGATTTCGTACAACCACCCCCACTGTAATTCATTCATTCTCAAACCTAAAAAAAACGAAATTGGGCGTGAAAACAGAGGGACATTCGGCTGGAGTTGGAGACACACGTTCGAACTAAAACACCCACCCCTGAACCGACAAAAATTTCCGGCGAACAATGTCGACGGTGCAGGTAAGTTTATTCGGCCTTTTCTCATTTGATTTTGTGCAATTTATTTTTTTTGGGAATTTTTTTTTAATCAGTTGAAGTGATATTTTTTTTTTGGCTGTATATATGTATCGTTTGTTATTCTTAGTTGTTGAATTATTAATTTGGTATTGAGAATGATTGAGTTTTTTTTTTGTTTGTATCTTGTTTTGTTTGCAATCCAGCCGAATGAATATGTTCGTGTCTGCACATGTTCGTGTAATGCACATGTTCGTATCTTGTTTTTGTAATGCACATGTTCGTGTCTGCATGTTACCGAATTTTGTCACATTTAATAACAAAAAAATCATATAATGTGCAGCCTCAGTGGATAAGATACGAGCTTCATGGATGCAAGGCTAAGACCAATTTATTCTATAAATGTAAAGTTCTCGATACAATTAACAGGACACTGCTTTCTGTTGGAGAACAAGGGTTAGTTGATGAGTTTACAAACGGGGTTTTCGGTCATTTTTTGGGTTGGGTTGATAATGGTCGTAGTTCTTCGCAATCTTTATTTGAACTTTTTACTCATCAAATTGATTCAACTAATGATGAAGTGTTAAGGTTCCGAGTGGGTGGACGGGATCTCATATTTTCACCTAGTGAATTTTCCATTATTAGTGGTTTACGATTTGGTACTTCTTGTTTTAATCCTACTGATAAACATTCTTTAGATGTTAGTACTATTTTTCGAGTATTTTGTGGGGGACAACAACTTAGTGGTAAACAACTCTTGGAGCGATTTGAATTCAAAAAAGTTGATATTACACATAGGCATTTGTACCTTAGGGTAGCTAACATTTTAGCATTTTGGTTTGTCGGGTTGGGATACATGGATAAGAGAAAAATAGAAAATTGGATATATGTTCTTAGTGAAGATTTAGATGCATGGAACGAATTTCCATGGGGTGCATACACATACAAAGCACTTTTGTATTATAGTAAGCACGTACCTACTAATAGGAGTAGTGCTGAGAAAGGCTATCATCTTCCTAGACCGTTCTGGGTACTACAGGTATAAAAATACAACTCTTCACCATTTCATATATTACTAAATTATTTTGTTAATCTTTAATTTTTTGGTTAATTATTTTGTTAGGTTTGGGCATATGAGGTTATTCCTCAATTGGGGCAGGCGTGTGGAAAGATAGTAGACCGTAATGCCGAGCCACGGATGTTGAAGTGGCGTTTTAAACGCGCTAGTATTAAAGATTGGGTAGCATTCTTTTCTCAACAGGTAATCTATATATTTGTGAGTGTGTATTTTTGTTTTAAAATCATAATATTATTTTATCTTATCTTATCTTATTTAACTCATAAATTAAATTTTGCAGCTAATTGTTTTAACTGCCCCACCTCATTCGCCATCAGAAATGAGAACACTGTACTGGCGATCATCACAAGGATCGGTGATACGTGTGTAATTTGCATGATTTTTGGGATGTGAATTGAATGAATTGGTGAGAATTTGGTACACAAATCACACACATATCTCTTCTTTTCTTGATTTTCCTTCACTTGGTGTTTTGGAGTTGTTTTGTGTGTGCAGGATGTGAAAAAGGTGAAAAAATGCGAGTTTTGGAGCTAAATTGAGGCCAAGGGCGAAGCACATCCTGTTAGGGTCACACACCTCCCGTTCGGGACAAGAAAAAAAGGAAATTGCCGAAAAGACGAAGCCGGTCCCGTTCGGGACGGCTTGGTCCCGCTCGGGATGGCTTGGTCCCGCTCGGGACCCATGCTCGGGAGGCTCCAGTGCGTTCGGGATACGTCATATAGGCGTGAATTCAAGAGATGGTGTGAGAAGTCGTAGCAGATCCCGCTCGGGACCATGTCATCCCGCTCGGGATCGATCGGGGTTTTCTGGCAATCAAGTTTTCTCCTCCCGCTCGGAATGGAGTTTTTCAAAGGCAGATCCCGCGCGGGATGGAATAACTGAAGCTGCGGGTTTCACACCTATAAAAGGCCAAAGAATTCCACATTTGGGGGGTTCGACTTTTGAAAACCCTAGAGAGACTAAGGCACAATCAGAGGCGATTTTCACTTCCGGAAAGCTGGAAATTGAAGGTGGAAGGAAGGATTCGAAGCGAGATTGAAGATTCATCATTAATTCCTAAGCTTCTTTATTCTACTTTCTCTTCTATGTTCTACTTTGTGGTTTTGACGAATTCCATTAGAATTATGAGTAGCTAAACTCATTGTTGAGGATTTGGATGTGATTGGGATGATTTGAATATTGTTTGGATTTGGATTATTGAAGTTTTTCAAGGTTTTGATTATTATTGTGGATTCAATTTGTGTTCCTTTCATGATTGATCACCATGTGTTGGAAAGTATGCCTCAATGAATTAACTTGATAGGTTTGTGCATTAGAGGGGATTGCAATAATAATTAGGTATTATTTCACTTAGAAGATAGGTGAATTGGTATCTAGGTCAATGTGTTTGTGTGCTTTTGGTAGTTCATTGAGATTAATACACCTAGACTTAGGTTGAGATTTCAGTTAGTCAACGGTTATTGCACCGGTACTAAGGGTTGTAACTAGAATTTGTTGAACCGATCCATTCTATCTATTGGAACTGGTACGTAAGTGTGACAAGTCCAAACATATTCATAATCCACTCCCAATCCATCTTATATTCCTCAACCGTTCTCCTTTGGAATTACTTAGTTGAATTGAAGTTTATTTAATTGTTTTAATCGATAATTGCATGTTAGATAGTTGGAATTTGATATTCAAAGTATTTTATCGCATCTAGATATTAGGTTTCAAAATCATACTTTTACTTGAATAACGGGCGAATTGAGTCTTCGTGTTCGATAATTTTTACTTGATAAAAAATACTGCAATCAATCGGGTACATTGGGTGTGAAATATGTGGCCCCAATATCAACACAGCGCATATTCCACAATCAAGGCCCCGGCATAGAGCATGATGTGCATGATGTGCTCGTTGAAGCACATGAAACATCTACACACACTGAGAGGGTAGAGATATTAGTTGAGCCGGATGATGAAGCCCACGATGAGCATGACATTGAGAATGTCATCCACAATGAAGCATGGCATGGAGGCGGGTATTTGGTAAATGTGGAGGTGAACGAGGAAGAGCAGACTCAGTTTGAGATCGAGCAGCCTGAGGTTGAGACTGAGCACCCTGAGTTCGAGCCACAGACATAACTAACGAGGAGGAGGAAGAGGAGTAGTAGGCATTCATCGGATTCATCTTCTGGAGGGGAAGCTCGGAGGCAAGAGAGAGATGATAAGTTTTTTGCTCGAGTGAAGCAATTCATTGTTGATGAGGTGGTACCTGGCTTGAAGGAGTTTGTTACTGAAGCTATTCATGCATGCCGACAATCCGATGCTTCTAGTTCTCAGCCTCAGCCTCAACCTCAACCTCAACCTCAATTTCAAACTCGAAGTGAAGAGGTATAATTTAAAATAATTTTTTGTAGTACTTGATGTTCTCTTATGTTGATATTTTTTTTATAAAATTGCAGTCTTCTGGTGGTGATGATGAGATTGAGCGAAAGTTCAAAAAGTCTGGACCTGTAGGAGTGAAAAAAGAAGTCGTGAAAAATTATCGTCAATATAGAGAGTTTGGCGAAAATCAACTCCGAGTTTCACAGTCTAATGGAGCTAAGTTGAGCCTATCATTCTTTGAACATCTTGAAGACCTCAACAGAAAACTCTCTCAAGCCCATGTGGAGCTTTATGTTGAGGCCCTCAACATGAAGTTGATTACGAAGAGTAAGTACGTTTCACGTACTTGTAATCCAGAATGGGTTCGTATTGTAAACCCAAGATTCCAGGTTCGATACAATTTATTTAAATTAAGCTTTTTATTTTTTACTTTAATTGTTTCGATTTTAATTTTTATTTTGGTAATGTTTTTTTACAGTCTTTGTTCTTCAAGTCTGCTCCTTCAAAATGTTGCTCCTCGAAGTAAAGCCACTACTGTTGATTAGAACTTCGAAAATAAAAACAATTGGATGATAAAATGCTTCAAAATTGGGATATATTTGACGGGATATATTTCGCTAAATTGAGATTGATTTCGGTCAATTGAGATATATTTCGATTTTTTATTTAAAAAATTAAAGAAATTGGATGATAAAATGCTTCCAAATTGGGATATATTTGAAGGGATATATTTCGCTAAATTGAGATGGAATTCGGTCAATCGGGATATATT
This sequence comes from Plectranthus barbatus, assembly GCA_026898455.1. Lineage (NCBI taxonomy): Eukaryota > Viridiplantae > Streptophyta > Magnoliopsida > Lamiales > Lamiaceae > Plectranthus > Plectranthus barbatus. Next base: position 116,169 of record JAPKLW010001309.1, read on the forward strand.
TCGATTTTAAATTTAAAAAATTAAAGAAATTGGATGATACAATGTTTCCAAATTGGGATATATTTGACGGGATATATTTCGCTAAATTGAGATTGATTTCGGTCAATTGAGATATATTTCAATTTTATATTTAAAAAATTAAAGAAATTGGATGATAAAATGCTTCCAAATTGGGATATATTTGACGGGATATATTTCGCTAAATTGAGATGGAATTCGGTCAATCGGGATATATTTCGATTTTATATTTTAAAAATTAAAGAAATTGGATGATAAAATGCTTCCAAATTGGGATATATTTGACGGGATATATTTTGCTAAATTGAGATTGATTTCGGTCATTTGGGATATATTTCGATTTTATATTTAAAAAATTAAAGAAATTGGATGATAAAATGCTTCCAAATTGGGATATATTTGACGGGATATATTTCGCTAAATTGAGATGGAATTCGGTCAATCGGGATATATTTCGGCAAATGGGGATATATTTTGGCAAAATTGAGATGGATCTCTTTGAATTGAGCTTTATTTCAAATTTTTAATTCATTCTACATTATACTTTAATTACATCAATATTTGATAGAATTACACAACAATGTAGTACAACACTACATTATAGTTCGATTAGAACTATTGTTTATGTCATTACACAACAATGTAATCCAATACTACATAGTAGTTCGATTATAACTACTGTTTATGTAATTAGACAATAATGTAGTTCAACACTACATTATAGTTCGATTAGAACTATTGTTTATGTCATTACACAACAATGTAGTCCAATACTACATTGTAGTTCGATTATAACTAATGTTTAGGTAATTACACAACAATGTAGTCCAATACTACATTATAGAACTAATGTTTATTATAATTACACAACAATGTAGTCCAATACTACATTATAGTTCGATTAGAACTAATGTTTAGGTCACAACAATGTAGTCCAATACTACATTGTAGTTCGATTATAACTAATGTTTAGGTAATTACACAACAATGTAGTCCAATACTACATTATAGAACTAATGTTTATTATAATTACACAACAATGTAGTCCAATACTACATTATAGTTCGATTAGAACTAATGTTTATTATAAATACACACCAATTTGGGATATATTTCGATTTTCAATTGGGATATATTTCATGTAATTGGTCTAGATTTCGCCCAATTGAAATGGAATTAGTGGAAATATAGTTCAAATTGGGTTACTACTCATCCAAATTGGGCTTTATTTCGGTAATTACGGGATATATTTCATCTAATTCGCCTAGAGTTGAGCAAAGTGAACTTGATTTCGGTCTTCTATGGTATTGATTTCGGATTTTTTATCGTTGGTGATACAACACTACACTCTCCTAAAAAAATTTGACATATCACATCACTATTACTTTTTGTACATGAAATTCTGTGTCAATTCTACTTTTTACTCAATAAATGCCTGCAAAGATTCTCAAGTGGACTACATTATTTAACTACTTTCACGTGAACTCCTATTCTCAATAATTCATGCACCACTAAATTGGACATACATCCTGAATAATTTTTTAACAATTATTTCTTTCCAAATTTCACTTCTATTTAAGGAAGGATTTTTTTACTAAAAATTCAATTCTTACTACAAATGATCGTTATCTCCAATCCACTAAATTATTTCCTCTACATATTTTCTCATTATTCCACTCATACCAAGTACTAAAAAATTGCAAAGATATCGTGCTCTTGCTCAAATAGAAGAGAATTTTTCCTACGTCAAACAGTCCGGAAGAGGATTTTTCCTACTTCAAACAGTCTTTTAGACAATTTATTGAATAATATTCGAAATCAAATTTGGCCATTTGTGATTGTGCGTGTACTTGTAATTTATTGCTTCCATATTTTAGCAAAATATGGAATTATTTTTCGTAATCAAATTAAAAAAATAAAGGGAATCATTTCTTGTAATTAAATTAAGGGAATTATTTCTTGTAAGCAAATTAAAAAAATAAAGGGAATTTTTCACGTGAATGAAAATCAATTAACTTTTGCATGCATTGTACAAGACACATGCATGCCAATACACTGAATCAGGTTAGATGCTCAAATAATTGAAGTTGGACTAATCAATATGTACTACACAATACAGCTGTAAATCAGAAATAATACATGCACTTCGAATTTTTTTTAATCCAATTTTCACTTCTATTTAAGGGAGGACGAATTCTCATCTCACTACAAATGACCTTTATCTCCAATTCTCTCAATGCATACATATATCCTTTTTCTTTATTCCACTCAAAATGCATAAATATGTTAGTCGTCTTTATCGCCCTCATACCAAGTAATAAAAAAAGAGCAAAGACATCGTGCAATTGTTCTAATAGAAGAGGATTTTCCTTACGTCAAACAGTCCGGAAGAGGATTTTTCCTACGTCACATGTAGTTAAAGTCCTTTATCCGGATTCCTCAACATCTTTCTCCTTTTCCCGTTACCAGAAGCAAGGAAAGCAACCAAAAGAGGCATACGGGAAAAGTGATGAAAGGTTACGTTTAGTTAGCATCAACGATGTTGCTAGTTCTGATGGCTCACTAATTAATATATTTAAGCAGATAAAGAGCTGAAGGAAACCCAGTGGCACTGCTATCTCCACATCTCCTTCACTAGCTCGCCGACTGCTATCAAAATGTGTATCAATATTATGTGTAATATTTTTGAATAATATATGATTTCAAATTAATACAATTGTGAGTGTGCTTGTAATTTATTGATTCGAATTTTTAACATGTTAATCATTTAATGCTCTATATATTTAATTTGATTTCAGTTTGCATATTTTGGATATTGTCTAAATTCAAATATGTTGAATTTGAATTCAAGTTATAAATAAGGATAAATATCGATTATAAATTAATAATATAAAATATGAAACGCAAAGAATAATTTATAATGAAATTTATTAAAAAATAAATTAGAAAATCGATGACATATACTTCCAGAATTGGGATATATTACACGGGATATATTTCGCAAAATTGAGATTGAATTCGGCAAAATGAGATATATTTTGGTTTTTATTTTTTAAAAAAATAGAAAATCGATCACATATACTTCAAAAATTGGGATATATTACACGGGATATATTTCGTAAAATTGAGATTGAATTCGGCAAAATAAGATATATTTCGGTTTTTATTTTTAAAAAAAATAGAAAATCGATCACATATACTTCCAAAATTGGGATATACTTCCAAAATCGATCACATATACTTCCAAAAAAATAGAAAATCGATCACATATACACAACAATTTGGGATATATTTCATGTAATTGACTTAGATTTCACCCAATTTAAATGGAATTAGTGGAAATATAGTTCAATTTGGAATACTACTCATCCAAATTGGGCTTGATTTCGGTAAATTGAGATTGATTTCGGCAAATTGGTCTAGAGTTCGCCCAATTGAAATGGAATTAGTGGAAATATAGTTCAAATTGGTTTACTACTCATTCAAATTGGGCTTGATTTTGGTAAATTGAGATATATTTCATTTAATTCGCCTAGAATTGAGCAAATTGAGATGGATTTCGGTCTTCTTTGTTATTGGAATGGATTTCGGTCTTCTATGGTATTGAAATGGATTTCGGTCTCCTCAAAAATTTAGGACATATCACATCACTATTACTTTTTGGTTTTAAAGTGGGATATATTTCGGTTTTAAAGTGGGATATATTTCGGTTTCACTTTTGACACAATTATGCCTGCAAAGATTCTCAAAGAATTCAGTTTCACGTGAAAGAGAAAGTGAATTTGGAGACCAAGTTTTTTTTTTTTTTTATAATTTTTCAAACATTAAAAGCCATTAATATTTTTTTTTATTCATAGTCCCTTCTATTTAAGGGTGAATTTGTATAGTTCAAATTCACTCCTTCTTCATTCATACAATATTCCAACAAGCAATGGCTTTTCTCTTTCTTTTTTCTATTTATTCCATCATCCTTTATTTTATTCATATTTTACAATTTGAAACAAAGCACTTGCTGAAATGGAAGAGGATTTTTTCTGCGTCAAACAGTCCGGAAGAGGATTTTTCCTACGTCACATGAAGTAGGTGTCCTTGGTCCGGATTCCTCCCCACGTTTCTTGTTTTCCCAAAACTACGAACGGGGCAAGATATTAGCTTCTTTGTTTGTAGAAATGGGAAAATAGATGAAACGTTATAATTAAGTGGGGAAAGAGATGGATGAGACGGAGCAAAAATAACATCTCCTTCACTAGCTCGTCCGTACTATCAAAATGTGTAACAAAACGTGTATCAAAATGTGTATCAAAATGTGTTATATTTTAGACATATTGTCGAATAATATTTGCAATCAAATTAATACAATTTTTCATGTGCTTGTAATTTATTTATTCGAATATTGTAACAATTCGCCAAATTGAGATGGATTTCGGCAATTTGAGATATATTTCGATTTTTAGTTAAAAAAAAATTAAAAAAATGGATGAGAAATTGATAAAAATTGTGCAGGATTTAACGGGATATATTTCGCCAAATTGAGATGGATTTCGCC
>JAPKLW010001309.1:120742-134739 GCA_026898455.1 Plectranthus barbatus
GATGGATTTCGCCAAATTGAGATTGATTTCGGTTTTTAGTTAAAAAATATTAAAAAAACGGATGAGAAATTGATAAAAATTGGGCAGGATTTAACGGGATATATCTCGCCAAATTGAGATGGATTTCGCCAAATTGAGATTGATTTCGGCAATTTGAGATGGATTTCGGCATTTTGTTATTTATTTCGGATTTTTTAAAAAATAATCTATAAATCAAGTTTTTTTTCACGTGAATGACTGTCACTTTTGCATGCATCGTACAGAACACATGCATGCCAATACATTGAATTCAAACTGATAATTAATATGGTCAATTTTTTACTGGAAAGTTGCTCAAATAATTATAGTATGACTATTGAATATGTACTATACAATACAGAAATAATTTTGGACCATTCGGGGACTGAATTACAATTCAATTTTTCTCAGAAAATTGAATTGTAATTTGTTTCATCCTCAAAACAATCCCATACTCTGAAAACTATCTCTAAACCCTCTCAAACACTCATTCTCCAAAAATTCTCTCTAAATTAAAAAAATGGATTACCGTTCTATCATTTTGCATTACAATGGTCAATGGGACAATCTATACAACTACATCGGTGGAGATGAAAGAGTTGTCATGATACCCTCTCATGATATCACACTAGAAGAATTGCAGAGGAATGTTCAATACATCCTCCATTCTCATGCCATGGTGGGTTCTTACACCCTTTATTATCTTGCTGAAACAAGAAATGGGAGGACGGTTCCTTCGGTGCTCGCAACAAACACGCTCGTTCAACGACTTTGTAACATGTATTGGGAGCCGAATGTTTATTTAGTGATGAACTTGCAATCCGATGGGGGTGCTGGAGGATCTCGCCAACAACCATCTCCGTACAGGCCACACATGGCTTCATTGAGCCCAGAACCACACAACCCTTATAGTCCAACACCAGAAGAACTACATCGTTTTTTATCATCAGTGAGATTTGGAGAGGGAAGCAGTGAAAGTCGAAGTTCTCCAGTCCCAGATTCAAATGAAAATGCTCCAGATGATGACAGTGACAATGATGCTGAATTCGGTGCGCACCAACAAAATCCGAATATAGTTGTCCATTCCGATGATGAAGAAGCTGAATTCGATACAGACTCATCAGATGGTGATGAACGCCAAAATTACAATGCTTCATTGTTCAATTGTACAATTGAAGATTTCACCGCTTGGGTGAGAGAACAAGGTGGGATCGGTGCCATTGTATCAAGCCTACTTCCGGCTAACCCATTACCGGCAGAAACAATTGAAGGTCTAAGCAGTTAAATGAATAATTGGTTACTTCCAATTATTTCAATAGATACATCCGACTCACCTGTATTGCCAGATCTACAAGAAGTATTGGAAGGGGAACTGGAAAAGGGCAAAATGTTTTGGAGAAAAGAGGACTTGTACGTGGCTGTCGGACTTTGGCACATGGAGCATCAAGTTGAATTCAAAGTGACGCGTTCTTCTACAACTCGGGTGGTGTACAATTGCAGCCGCAATCCTAATTGTACATTCATCCTACGTGCCTCGAATTCAGCGGGATGTTGGGTAGTCCGCAAATTCATCCCAACTCATAGTTGTACTTTGAGTTTAAACAACATCCGCAGTAGAACTATACGATCAAAGGCGATCTCAGCTTACTTTGCTCGGAGGATGCGTATACAAGGATCTATCATCAAGCCGCGCGATATAATGGCTGAACTACAACAGAGTTTTGGTATTAAGGTCAGTTACAGCAATGCATTGCGCGCTAGAAATGGAGCTATATCGATGATTTATGGTGGCTTAGAAGAATCATTCAACTTGCTACCAAAATATCTCGATGTTCTCCAAAAATGGAATCCGGGCACTATTACAGACATGGATATCGGCGAGGATCAACGATTACGCCATTTCTTTGTTGCCTTGAGTGTGTCACGTGCAGCTTTCGGGACTTGTTTAGGGCAAGTGATTGTGGTGGATGCTACACACCTGAAGGGGCGAAATAAAGGTGTGTTATTGGTTGCTGTTACCAAAGATGGCAATGAACAAATCTTTCCTCTAGCTATTGGATTTGCACCGATCGAGAACGATGAGAGCTGGACGTGGTTTATGTCACGACTGCGAATGGCTTTCGATTGTAGTCCACAATTGCTTATTGTTTCGGACCAACACATCAGCATTGCCAAGGCAGTAAGCTCAGTTTATCCAGAGGCGATGCATGCCTTATGTGGTTATCATATTCAAAATAAGTTGACGACATTCAATTCAACTATCGTGCAGTTATACCACAAGGCAGCCTATGCATACCGTTCTATCGTCTATCAGAAGGCAATGGACCAGATTCAACAGCATTGCCCCACTGCATACAACAAACTCATGACAGTGGGGCCTGAAAAGTGGGCTAGGTCTAAATGTCCGGTTCGCCGTTATAGCTTCATGACATCGAATGCAGCAGAAGTGTTCAACTCCAGGTTATTAGATGCTAGACGTCTACCCATTTGTTCCATTATTGAGCTTTATAGACACATTGTCGAAAAATGGTTCGATGAACGGCGAGCTAAGGCCTTTACAAGATACGATGACTTGACTGAGGAAGTCGTGGCCAAAATGACTCCATTGTCAGATATTTCACACAGGTACACGGTTTTGCCTGTTTCTGAATATCATTTCAAAGTTAAAGACAATGATAGAACTTGGAAGGTGGATCTTGAAGACAGCTTATACGATTGTCGGGAGTTTCAGATGGATCTGATTCCATGTTCACATGCTATTGCTGCAATTCGGTTAGTAAAATATATCGATAGAATTAAACTTTCATTCATAACGATCAAGTTTTTAATTATTATTGTTGCAGCTTCAAGGGTTTAGGTGTGTACGACTATGTTTGGGAGTACTACAAGACATCAAACTGGCGAGAAACTTATGGAGGAATTGTACACCCTCTTCCTCCAAGAGATGAGTGGATTGTATCACCGGAGGCACAAGCATGTGTTGTTTTGCCACCCATCGTCAATCGCCAAGCCGGTCAACCAAGAAATAGTCGTCGTCCTTCGGGAGCACAGGCGGGACAAACATCGACTAATAGACGATGAGCACCAAAAAAATATAGTATTTGTGGATCAACAAGTCACACAAAACGTGCTTGTCCGGAAAGAATTCCGCCTAATTAATTTGTTACATTTTTACAAATTTTATTATGCGTATTGCAACATGTGTGAACAACAAATCTCATATTTGAATGCTTATTTATATCTCACATCTCAATTCCAAATACTTGTGATTTGCATGATTTCAATTCAAAATACCCGTGTTTCGCAAATGAGGAATTTGTATTCAATACATGTAATGTAATTTAATATCTAAAAAGGAGTTCAAATTTGCATTTTTTAATTTATAGTCCAAATCAAGCTCATTTCACCGAGATCTAGCTCTTTTTTTTTGAATTCAAGCCCATTTTCTTCTGAGTTAAATCCCAATTTAAATGCAAGTTCCATATACTATTATATTCAAACTCCAGCCAAAATTATAACAACTTCCATTTGTAAACCCTATTATGTATTAAATTATATTTATTTCTTTAGTTCAAAATATAATTTCGTTAGTAAAATAATTACATGGTGAATTATTAATGAATATTTATAAAATAAGCATAATTTTTAAAATAAAAATGGTGAATTCAGCAAAATTATCGAACTCAAGCTCAAAATATTGAAAATGACGAAATCAAGATAAGTTTAAAAAATAAATATAGTGAATTCCGAAATCAAGCTGAAAATGACGCAATCAAGCTGAAAATGCCGAAGTCAAGCTGGAAAATGCCGAAATCAAGCTGAGTATATATTCCCTAATATGTTATTGGTTTATTATTACTTTTTAAATGAAACCCTAAATTTTTAATAATAAAAAAACAATTTTGTTAGGGTTTACACATAAACCGAAAAAATTGATTGGTGGACTAAGACATATATGACAGACAAAGTACAATTTGGCTATTTTGTGTAGTTTTTCATAAGGGTGGCTATTTTGTGCATGTAATTATAAAATTTGGCTAGTTAAAATTATTTCCTCAAAAGTTATTACCTTGTTCCGCATCGTAATAGAAAGAGATATTCGAGATGTTAGGAATTTCACCCAACAATCATAGATGAAATGCACACGGACTTCATTTATATAATTTCATAACCTTATCAAGTGTCTTTTCATATTTAAATACTTTTATTACTTGCTTTAACATAACTTTTATCTTTTTGCAATTGTAAAGTTTTTTTTTTTTAAAAAAAAAATATGTTGTAATTGTAAAAATTTAAAACTATGTTATAAATTGAGAGTAATTTTTTGGAATTTAAGTTATTGAACATGAAACAAGAAAGATTGAGTGTATAGTTTTTGTTTGATATGATATTAAATATTACATTTTTTTTATAAGCTTATTTATAATTAAAAAAATTAGTTGCACCATTTTTTGTTTGTTTGTTTGTAAGGCCTCCAAAATCACAGGTTCATCATTTAAATTATTCCTATCATGATTCATGAGTCTGATACTTGGATCTGAGCAAAACTAAATTCTACGAATATTCCATGGAATATGAGCGAGAAGAGTGATTCACAATGAGGCAACGACAATATTATGCACATTATAACTAGGAAGGTTGCGTTTGATTTGTTGTTTGATTTTATATCAACCATTAATTTATTAAGATCTGATGAATATGATTCATTCTTTTTTCTCATATGGAACTTTTTCTTACTTGATCCGCTCCATATATATATAGGGGAGTGATCATATGAGAACTCCCCTTACTATGTGAAAATAAGAACTAATCTCGGCTATCCAATTGGTGATCCAACGCTAAAGACTAAATAAATCTTGTCTGCATTATAGTGTAGTAAAACATGCATTAAAGGGTAATTTTGTAATATTTTTTTCCCTCTTCTCTAAAATCATTCCAAACATTTAAATGATCATATCTCCTCCGATTTAGATTATTTTTTAATGTATCATATATCAAATTAAAGGTAATTTAATTATCTTTCAAACGAAATCCTTATTGTATATGTTTCGATTTAGAAATCATCGTAAAAAATGAAAATTAGTGATTATATGCATAATTCTCGTAACAGTACACGAATTCTTATATAATGAATGGAGTTGCACAATATAATGCATGAAGTTATATTATATAATGCAAAATATGATAGATAAAATGCAATAACTTTTTTCCTGCAAGATCAACAAAAATTTAAAATTCATTATCTTTGCATACTGTAGATAATATCATAGTTGTTATAAAAGTTGATCATATATTACTTGTTTTTAATTATTTTTTTTTGTTATATGCTAGGTATATAATGCATGTCGAGGTCAATATAATGCATGGAGTTATATAATGAATACAATTGCACAATATAATGCATGAAATTATAGTATATAATGCAGAATATGATAGATAAAATGCAACATGTTTATTTCAGTGAAATCACCATTCATCATTATATTTGCACGTGTTATGTATTATATAGCAATAACATATGAATTACAATGAAAGTAATATAATTTTTCTTTAAAATAAAAGTATTACTCCCTCCGTCCCTAAACATTAGTCTTGTTTCATTCCGGCACAGATACCAATGCGAGTAGAGATAGAGAAAATTAGTATTTTATTAGTGAGTGTGTATTAATTTTCTATTTTAGGAAAGCAAGACTAATGTTTGGGACCGACGAAAAAGGAAAACAGGACTAATGTTTTGGGACGGAGGGAGTAACATATAATATGCATAATTCTCGTAACAGTACACAAATTCATATATAATGAATGCAATTGCACAATATAATGCATGAAGTTACAGTATATAATGCAAAATATGATAGATAAAATGTAACATGTTTATTTCAGCGAAATCATCATTCATTATTATATTTGCACTTGTTATGTATTACATAGTAATAACATATGTATTATAATGAAAGTAATATAATTTTTCTCTAAAACAAAAGTAATACCATATATAATGGAGGAAGTAATACCGTATAATGGTAGTAATATTGTTCTAAAATAAGAGTAATACCATATTATAATGTAGGAAGATGTTTGTTAGGTATATAATGAATGTTTGGTATATAATACATGTTTCCTATGCAGATAATGCATGTTTGTTAGATATATAATGCATGTCGAGATAGAATATGCAAGCAGAATCTTAAATAAGTACAAAATGACAAAAATACCCTATAATGCAGGTTTTTTGAGGTAAAATGACCGAAAATTTTAGTAAAATCTTGAGCGTTCATTCATCAAAATCAATGGCGAGGATTGGTTTTTATTTCTTATGGTAAGAGTGGTTCTCACTGGATCACATCCTTATATATATATATATATATATATATATATATATATATATTGCAACATTCAGACATTAAAATAAGTTATATGTTTGAGTAAAAAATAATTATAAAACCCAAAAAAAAAAAAAAACCTGGACCAGTGCATAGGAATTGAGTTCGAATTATGTGAGTGTTGCTAAATGGTCTACTAAGAATCTTAGTTCACATACTAAATGTCCAGAAAATTAACAAAAGCACTAAAGCTGAGCAATTTGTAACAGAAAATTAACCTTGTTGGGATCAGAGAGGGCCGCCGAGGTTCATCCTCGCCACACAGTCGTACGGCCCCATGACCGTAGTTGTCCTCGAAGCGATGTAGTCCAGTTTTTAAAATTTTTCTTCGCAGCTTCCAAGCTTTGCAACAGCTGTTGTCCCACCTTTTCACCTTTCCAGCAACTCCTGCAATAGCCAACAAGGAGAATGGAGTTAGAAGCTGTAATAAAAGGGGACAGCTCACTTACCTGAGATAAAGGAGTTGCGAGATCAGCGGAACAGAGGTAGATCGAGTAGGGGAGGGTTCGCGCGGTGGCGACGAGCTCAGCTGCTGTTGTAGTGGAGGTGCAACGGTGACGAATTTGTCACCGTTAGGCTCAGATCTCCCAGATACTAGCCTCGTACAATGTCATCTACAGACGACCTCACCGGACCAAAGGGGGCAGCCACCACGACGGACAAACGCCAGCAAAAAGCTCTCCCTCTAAGACCCCTCTCTCCCAAACACCCTCTCACACTCTCGCTCAGATCACTCTCTCATGAAGGAGGTGACAATGGCTGCGAAGATGGAGGCTTGAATCAAGCTGCACTCTCTCACTTCTCACACTTGCTCTCGCTCTCTCTCTTCTCGGTGATATGTGCCGCTACTCAATCCAAAGATAGGGAATTCACCAATTTGAATTACCCTCAATTCAAATGTATTAGGGCATAAATAATGGGCTGGAAATGATAGGTTGGGAAATAATTGATTTGGGCTCACAAATGGGCCAACAAATCCAACAATCTCCACCTTTGGCCCATTGGTGAGGTGATTGTGAATCTGGGAAAAGATATGGCCATGGGATCTCATCATCGCCAACGTCTCCCACTCCCGCCTGTATACTTGTACACAAGTAACAAATAGGAGGAACAAGTTAGTTCACAAAGAATTAACTCAAACGACATCAAAACACCACATAAGGTGTACAACTACCAAGCACAATTGAACCTGCAGAAGAGACAAATCGCAGGCTCCAAACGACAAACATAGATAAGAAGTTCAACCAAAATCAAATTGGAGAATCCTCTGACAGGACAAAAGTTTTTCAGCAGGAAGACATTTTGTGCCCATGTTAGCAGGATTAAACTCAGTTGATATTTTCTCAAGTAAGACAATCTCTTTCTCAACTATGTCCGTAATAAAATGAAATCGAACATCTATATGCTTTGTCCTATCATTGAACACAGGGTTCTTACATAGTTGTATAGCAGATTGACTATCAGAAAATAAGACCACTTCCTTATCTAATTGTCCAATTTCATGCAATACACCTTTTAACCAAATAGCTTTCTTAATAGCTTCAGTGATTGCAACATGCTCAGACTCTGTGGTTGACAAAGCTACTATAGGCTGAAGTTGAGATTTCCAACTTATGCATGCACCACAAAAGGTAAACACATAGGAGGTAGTGGACTTCCTATTATCTCTATCATTTGCATAATTTGAATCAACATAACCAATAAGTTTAGCACCTTTAGCACACTTAGAGAAAGTCAAACCATAATTCACAGAGTATTTAAGGAATCTGAGAAGCCATTTGAGGGCTTCCCAATGAGGCATACCTGGATTCGACTATCTACTTAGACAACTCACGGGATATGCGATATCTAACCTAGTGCTAACCATCAAGTACATCACAGATCCAATGGCATTCGAATAAGGCACATTAGACATCTCAACAATTTCAGAATCGCTCTTAGGAGAATGATCCTTACTTAGCACAAAATGAGAAGCAAGAGACACATTCACACACTTAGCATTAGACATAGAGAATTTACTCAAAATTTTATCCACATAGGAAATTTGGTTAAGTACTAGAACATATTTTTCTCTTTCTCTAATTATATTCATGCCAAGGATTGTTTTTGCATCACCGAGGTCTTTCATGTCAAAGTTTTGGCTCAAACAATTTTGGACATGCTTAATGGATTTCACACATGGACTGATAACATATATGAGCAGGAACACAGGTATAGATGCAGTATCTTTGTAATATAAACAATGATCAAAAGCACTTCTTTTGAAACCTAAAGATAACATGCATTTATCAAATTTCAAGTTCCACTGCCTAGGGGATTGCTTTAGGCCATACAAAGCCTTTTTCAACAAACATACATGCTCAGGCTTGTTCGAATCAATAAACCCTTCCGGCTATCTCATATAGATATCTCTATCTAAATCTCCATGTAAGAAGGTAGTAGTTACATCCATTTGTTTTAACTCCCAATTATGATGAGCAACTAAGGCCAACATAATTCTAACAGTGGTGAACTTAACAACTGGAGCAAAAATTTATGTGTAATCTACCCCCTCTTTTTGAGTAAATCCCTTAGCAACTAATCTTGCTTTAAACCTAACTTGTTCATTTTCATTTTTGACTTTAAAGAGCCACTTACAGTCAACCACAGAACAATTAGCAGGTTTAGGGACTAAAATTCAAGTTTGATTAACATGCAGGGACCGAATCTCACTTTTCATTGAAATTAACCACTTAGCAGCATGCTCAGAATTCATAGCATCATTGTAGCTTTTAGGCTCATTACCATCTAGAGATTCAAACACTTGAAGAGCAAAAGCAATTAGGTTATCATCATTAGGCTTCCTAATAGTTCTTCGAACTCTGTCCCTAGTCAACAAATAATCATGCAAGTCATCAACATCAGAATGTTCATTGTTCTCAGCATGTTCATCACGATTTTCAGCATGTTCACTAGCATTTTCACCAGGTATATCAGCATTTGCAGCATTTAAATCAACATTATTTTCATGTTCATCATGCAAATGACTGTAACGCCCCGTATTTTCCAACCTTTTCATTTAATAAATTACGAAGCAAATGTTGCTACCACCATTATATTATTAATATTATCAAGCGACTTCTCTACGATATCCGAATTATAGCCGCGAGGACAAATAATGAAATTCGATAAATAAATTACGGATGACGATTGGAATAATTTATTTGACTCGGTAATATTTATTATCACCGTAGCGACGCGATTGGGCTGAAGTAATTATTTAAGCCCAACTTTTATTTATTTGGAGAATTGGGCTGAGCGGACTCTATTTATTTTAATGTGTTGGGCCAAATTAAATAGGAGCCCACATGATAATAATTAAAATAGCCCAACTAACTAATTTAGCAAGTCCATGTATATTTCCATATTTAAATTCATAATTATCGAAATAAATATCGAGATGAGAATTTTAATCCGGAAAATATTTATATTGTATCGATATCACCTCCGAGGCGAATTTCGGAATTTAATTCCATTAAATGGGATGCCCAATAATTTCGATGCTCACATATATATATACACAATATGATGATCGATTTATAATCGCGAGCAGATGGACTTATGATCGAGTTGTTAGAATAATTAAATCCCTACTAATTGATTTTATTAGCCATATTATTCCTATTTTAAAGATGAGAATATAATTAAATATGGGAAGACCCATATTATTATTTTATGCCCAAATATTCATACGACGTCCGATTGAGACGATTCAAAATGCCAAGGCTCGAAGAATTAAAAATTTTCGTATTATCTATTTAATAATCGGAATGCAAGACCATAGGGAAATAATTTAATTAGAGATCATGAGTTATTCTATATCAATTAGTCATGTAGAGAAATGATTGCTCTAGCCCCTACTTTGGCTATTTACCAACAAGGGCAATTGGCTACGAAGGGAATTTGAATCATTTGAGGGTAAAAGTGGAAAGTAGGATTGTGATCATTGCAAAAACATCAATCAAGTCATGCAAATATATCTACACAGTCCACCTTTATTTCTCCCCATTATGATCGACACACCCCTCCCCATTTAACCAAATTAAAATTCCTTTTATTTTTATTATACAAAAGTTCATTCTCATTACATTCACTCATCTTCTCCATCAAACCCTGCACTTTCTCTCTCTCTACTCCATTGAAACAGCCCCTTGAAGCTCCCATAACCTACCTTTCCCCAACTCAATAAACCACCATTTTCACAAAAAGCTTACCCTCCCAACCTCCTCTACACAATGACGTGAAGAACTCTACGATCTAAGGACTTTAGTCTAGAGCACGAAGTGGAATCAAGCTTCAAGTTGGAGAAACGTGATCCCCATGAAGAGAGGAGCACGGATACGTAAAGATCTAAGCTAGGCAACATCAAGAACAACTCGAAAACGTGAAGGACCAATTGCTGAAAATTTCTCCCTTCAAGTAGATGATTTCTACATTCCCTATGACCTCCTTGTTATGAATATGTGATTGCATGTAGGATCAAGAAGTCACAAATTAGATTTTAAAAGGGAACGGTTGAGAAAATGCATAACTAGGTCTAAGCATGATATATGTTTCATATTTATGAGCATGACACCTATATATATGATTGCATGTTTGATCAAGCTTAAGAATCATGACCTTTCATGCTAAGGAATGATATTAGAAGTTAGAAGGATCTGAAAATGATATATATGAAGCTTGGGGATGAGATAATGGCATGTATGTTGAGAAATCATGTGTTGATGATATTTGAGAGCATGCCCTGTTTTGGCCAGAGATTAAAATGAGTAAGTCTGATTCTGTAATGGCTGGATTGAGTTGATTTTAGAACTGTATAAACTAGAACGAGTTAGGAATCTGTGGAATTTGGAATTTCATGAATCGGAGTTGTGAAACTCGAGTTTGAAGCATTTTAATAATGTGTGGCAGATTCTGGCAGTTTAAATTGCACGGCCTTAAAAACATATTTTTGGACTTCGTAAAAATCTTATTTTTATAATATGAACTATATACATGTTAATTAGTACTCTGTAGGAAAATCAGGTCATTTCATTTGGTAGATTAATTATTAAAAATTCGGGAAGTTGATTGCTGAAATCTGAATATGCTGAAAGTTAATTAGGAAATTGCTTATGTTAGGTTTCACCGTTATTAAATGAAAATTCGTTTTAACGAACCGTCACTTCGAGCACATGCACTTTAAAATCTTGTTTTTATAAAATTAAAATCAGCCTCATTAGATGTCTAGATCATTTTTGTTGTTATCTTGAAAATGGACTAGTTAACTAGGTAATAACTCATATTTTTGGACTTAGTATAATTTGATTAATTTCCAGATTTCACTAAAATATTCTAAGGCCTAAATGCATAATTGGTTCACTTAGTTAATTAAATATAATTGCTTTAGGTTAATAATAGGTTGTTAACTAGATCACTAATTCCATTATCCTTAATTAATAACTAATATAGCAATTTGGTATGAACTTGTTAACTAGCTTAATAATTTGACTAAGTTATTAAATCTTGTTCAATAAAATAAAACTTAGAAGTCCTTGAATCTTGTTCTTTATAAATTTCAAATAGCATAAATTGTAATTGGGTAATTAATTGAATTAAATTGATTTAAGGACTTAGATAATTATTTTGAGTCAAAGACATTGTAGTAATTTATTCAAACTTTAATTAGGTACTTTAATCGCCAAGAAGGAAGCATCGACTAGCGGAACTATATAATTGGATCCATCGAATCATTTGAGGTGGGCACTACTTTATCCTATCAAAATGATTTTGCCAAATGTTTTTCCAAAAATGATTCTTTGTTTTAAAGCATGTTACACCGCAAATTGTTTTGGCACCGTATGATTGTTGTGATGATATGAATTTGTGGATGAATGATATATTTGGAGATGTGCTGGATCGGGAAGTGGCTACCCCGTGGTATTATAAGCCTAATGCATTAGCTCGGATAGTAATAAGACTACCGGTTGGATAAGGGTGATTAAACCTTACCGGGTAGATAGCGAGTGGCCACTCCTATCTTACCCCTTGTGAATATGTGATCATGTTAAATATGAAATGTTGATATGTTGGGAAAATGATTATGTGGTGCCTAATTTGAGTGGGAGCTCCCAAGTGAGGAAAAAATGTTTTGTGCATATACATGAGGCTTTCAATTAAAACTTGTATTATGCATGAGTGTGCGGTGTTTTCATGATATATGTATGTATTTGTTTTCGGGACACTGTGACCACTGGGTACATTCGTGTACTTAGACTCTATGCGCGTTTTCCCTGCGTGTAGGTACCAATTGATGAAGGTGAAGGTGGCGTTATGAGGAGGGGATCGAAGGAGGAAACCGGAATGATTCTTATTTGTATTAATTGTTCGGTTTGTACTAATTTCGAATCCATGATTGCTTTTGATTATATCTTTTGAATGACATGTATTGCACCACTATGATTACTTGGATAATGATCTACACTTCTTAAATCTCATTTTGTATCAACTTCCAAATACTTGGATGATTGGGTTTGAATTCTTCTAAACCTCGACATGATTTGAACTTCAAATGTTCGTTTGATCAAATGTTAATTCATGTTAACCTCTTGACTCATATGATTCATTCTTGCCTATGCATGCTAAGTTATTCTTATTCTTCTAGCATGATTTAATTTATTTGGTTATGGTATCGAAGCGACGAGCTATGTCTTCAAACATAGTCTCATTTGTACTTGCATTCTAAATTAAAAATAGGCCCTTTGTGCATTCTTTCAAGTATGACTTAAAGTATTGTTCCCTCATGCTTGTATCATCCATTTGACTCTATTCTCTGCTGCGAAATATTTATTGTTTCCTTTCAAGCATGTCTTTATTTATTTTCTCATCATGCTTGCTTCATTTAATTAATCTCATTCTCCGCTGCAAATTATTTATTTGAACTCCATTATTTCATTTGATCTTCAAATACTTCATTATTAGCTTCCGTTTGATTAATTAATTGTTTTGAATAGTCACTTCCCTTAGCGTGCATTGTGTCGCACGTGGGACTGTTGCATAGGCCCGGTTTGGGGGCACGACAATGACCCTCATAATCATGCTCATTAACAGCATCATGTTCAGCACGAATAGCAGGCACAGAAGAATCATGAAGAGTAGGGGATTGCTCTACCTCAAAAGGAGCAGTATCAGAAGAAGCAAAAAAGCAAGGAAAATCAAGTTCATTAAAAACAACATCCCTGTTAACTATGGTTTTATAACCCCGCTCACTTCTATCCCACAACCTGTAGCCCTTTACCCCCTCTGGGTAACCAAGAAAGATACACTTCTTAGACCTAGGCTCAAGTTTGTCTCCCTTTTAGTGTACATAAGTTGCGCACCCAAATACTCTTAAGTTCTTTAAGTCTACCTGCTTATTTGAAAACACTGATTCAGGACACTTACCACCTAAAGGCACAGATGGGGACCTATTGATTAGATAGGCAGCAGTCACTAAAGCTTCCCCCCAAAAACTCTTAGAAAGGCCATAAGAAATCATCATACTCCTAACTCTTTCTAACAAGGTCCTATTCATTCTTT
>JAPKLW010001309.1:162496-179596 GCA_026898455.1 Plectranthus barbatus
AAATGTCCACATGTCGTCTTCGGGTGACACGGAAGGAAATCACCCGCAAAATTAGGCATTAAAAAAACTAGGTTGCAAAGTCGAGATTTGAACAAAAGACCATAAAAAATAGATCAAAGCTCTCCTCCATGCATAAAGACATTAGAAGGTCAACAGTGATGCTAATGTATAAGGCCCTGTTTTATTTTTAATAGTGACTTGCATTATTTGGTTACAATATTTCAAACATGTGCATTGACAACATGTGTTCGATTGGATTTGTAAAACAAATTAATTTGGGTTTGAATTTTGCTTCCTGACTATTAAATTCTATTCTAGTCGTTTTCTGTCAGTATTGCATTAATTTGGGACTGTCTTTTGCTCTTGACTCTTGAGTGAAGAATACTTTAAAGAGTAATTTAGTTCCCTTTGGAATTTTCGCACAACTACCCTTCTCTGTCCGAGAAGTGACGCATTTTCTTCAATACAGTTATTACATGGTAGGGTCTAATATCATTTCTTTGTCTACATATATATGTAAAGTTATTGACTCAAGTGGCATGGAGTTATGAACGTACCTTGTTCTATATCGTAATCGAAAGAGATAATTGATGTCCATTTAAGTTACTTAAAAAAAATATATTGAGATGTTAGGAATTTCACCCAACAATCATAAATGAACTGTATAAGTAGTTCATTTAATTTCAAAATGGACGGTGAGTTTGAAGAAAAGAGAAATGGTGATTGTGGGGGAGAAAAATTGGAAGGCGAGATAAAAGATGGTACACGTGGGGTGGGTGTAGAGGATGGATATACATAAATATGTTGTAATTGCATATTATAAATTGGGCTTGAAGTTTTTCATTATAAGCCTATTTATACAGATCTTCATTTCATAACCTTCAATTTTTTTCAAGGTCTTTATTTAAATAATTGATCATATCATGAGTCAAGATTTGTGAAACAGAATCATACTTAGATCTGAACACAACTAAATTCTAAAAATATAATATTCCATGGAATATGAGCATTATAATGATATTATAACTATGAAGGTTAAGAATCCTATTAAAACTACACAATGATACAATCCTATAACTATTTCTAACTCTACATATTTTCCTGTTTATCCATATTTTGCTGCTTAAATATGTCGTCTTCTTCAATCACTTAACAACTTGTCCCTCCAGTACTTTTCCTCATCTTCCCTAAATGTGCCAGTAGTTTATATTAAATAAATGTATGAATTTTATTATATTGCAGACTGTGGAGCTTGAGTTAGAACGTGAGTTATTTTTTATTGGGGAGAGAAAATGAAATAATTGAAAGGACTTGCACTTAATTTTTTTAAGCTGCCTACGTATCCCTTGTTTAAGGGGAATCAAAGTCCACGTAGTTCTCTTACCTGACTTACCTTTTTGGCCGGCTAATTGATGATTAATGTGGCTGTGTATTGTAGTTGTATTGTATGGCAGAGACGTTGATACATGATAACAGATGTTTGAGGAGAGCGTGTGCCTCCTACTAAAGGCCTTTAGGTAGTGGTTGAGGAAATAGTATAGACTTGAATGAATGATGTATGTTTTCGTCACCCACTACCAAAGCCAATGGTTGAAATTAACCATGTATGATGCCCCTAACAGGAGGCTAAGGCTCTCCTCGAACATGTAATCATGAATGCTTCTCGCATGACGCAACACTATCCATGCAACACCAAACCCAAACATTAATTAAGATTCATCAGGTTACATGTATATACAGCAACATTAATGGGAGACTAAAAAAGTGAGCATATATATAGCAACGATGAGAGAAGATGTAGAAGAAAGTATTAATGGATTCACATTCGATGCCTCATACTCATCGACATTGCCGTCGGCAGCCGCCTTCACGAGTCATATTTTCTTGATTATGAACAACACACACAATATATATAATGCTTAATTTTTCAGATAACGACAATTGATAAACCTATTAAAGAAAACCCAACCATAGAATTCACATCAATATTCATTCTAGATTAAGATACAAACACCAAACTAAAGTAATAATGAGTAAAAACTAAACCCTAATATCCAGATTCTTAGTCGAGTGAATGAATAATGACTGTGCATGTGCTTTGATTGATTTCTTGATAAAAATATCCAGAATTTCAGTAAAACATGAAACCATTGATGGAAAAAGAATCGATAAATGCAAGAAACATTTTGTTGAGGGTTGAATGAATACTTCCTGGGGGCAGCGACTCCTCCTGATCTGGCCACCGTCCGCCACAGATAGGATCTTGATGATGAAGTTTTAGTCTCGTTTTCTCAGCCTTTCTACTTCTCTCTCTCTATATATAGTAAATACCTGAATTTCTTCTCTCTCAAGGTTTATAAATGCATTGGAGTTTGGAATTGAGAATTTAAATGGCAATTGAGATATCGAAAATCGAGGCCATTTCAGTTGAATATATTGTTGCACGAGGCCCGAATAGATAGACAAAGATAAGGAGGCAAAATCTGTTTCAGCTTTACATATATATTTTTTTATTGGGGGGGGGGTGGGAATTGGAAAATATAGGACATAGTCACCATATTTCTCTTCATAACCTCCCTTTATAATTAAAATAAAATATATTTTTAATGGACAATTTTACCCCTAGCCCCAAATTTTGATTAACATATAAAACTTTTCATATTTCTCGTCTACATTTGATATTATTTACCAGAATTCATCTAGCTTGTTTATAATTTATTAGTTTTGAGTTTCGTATCCAAATAATGAGTAAATTTGCAGCCTTTAAAACCTCTTTATTTCACACAATAAATTAATCCAAAAATTCTTGAATCTGGAAAAAAACTGGTTTATTACTAAATGAAACTGTTGGAATTGTGAATCTACAATTCAAGGCAGTGTGTGTTGAACATGAATTCAACATAATATTTCCTGACATCACCTAATCATAATTCTTCATACTTTGTATATTTTCTTAAATCTTTCTCTGCCTCATTTGCAAACAGAAAAATAATGACCGTTCTCCATATTTTTTTTAAATTTTTCTTTCCTCTTAATATGCTAACAGAGAAATAATGATTTATGGTTATGGACAAAGGCAACAAATTGGGGGCTACACCTACAATGGCAATATTGCCTTATCTAATGTTACTCTTCGTCTTTAATGAAAATATGAAATCATGATTGTACATATGGACGAATCAAAACAAAAGAAGGCTTTATTATTTGTTTGTCTAAAATTTGGGACGTGTAGGGTTAAAAATGTCCATTAGAAAATTATTATATTCAAAGTTTACTTTTCTTAGAAAATACTTAGTATCCAAAAGTTTAGTTTTGTTATAGAGTTTTGTGCTCTGTTGTTGAAAATTAATATTTGAACATTTTTTAAATAATATTTCATTTTGTTAATAATATTTTTATTTGGAAATTGATATATTTTTATATTATATTTTGTTTTTAACTATTATTTTTATTTTTAAAAATAATATATTTCATACTTAAAATTAAATATTTTTGTTCCCTAATATAAGAATTTAGGTTAGAAGAACACAAAATAGATCGTGTTTAATTCATTATCCAATCAAAGAGAATTCGAAAATGAAAAAAAATTACAAATTTGGGCTTAATTCAATGACGAGGATGTGTATAAGATAATAATGGAGTATATATTGACTACAAAAAGCAACAGATAAAGAGGGAAACAAACATATTTGTTCTCAATTCGACTCAACAGTGTTATAAGAGTTATTGAATTTAATTAGAAAGATTGGATTATTGAAGTTTCAATTAACCACGATAAAATAATCTCTTCATTGTAGGTAAAAGTAAAATCAAAATGGATAGTAATTAGGGATAGAGTACTGTTGAACTGATCTTGAGGGTGACATTAAGTTAAGAAGACTCCACTCATGGTGTCATCCACTCACATGCTGCCACTTGGCAACATGTGATTGGATACTCTATTTTTTGGATAAATTCATAAAATAGTTAAAAAAAAATAAAAAAAATTATACCAAAATTCATAATTTTTTTTTCTCTATAAAATGAACTCAATATTGATACATTTTCATTCACAACCAAAACTTCTATTTTCTCTAGTATTTCTTCATTTTGATATCTTGTTATAGATCCAAATGATCCCAATTACTTCTTTTCCTCCCAAAATTGTCCAAGCCAACAAAATTTTTAAGTGTATGTAATAAAAATATTATAATTATATAGTTATATATAAATATATAATTAAAAAATCAATAAATAATATTATAAATAATATATATTGAAGTATAAATATGAAAACAAAATTAATTTTAGGTTGGATGAATATCATTGTTGTGAGTGAAATTGAGTTGGGTTGTGGGTTGTGTAGGTGGATGAGAGAAAAATTATTATTTTATTGTTAGGTTGGGTTGTGGAGTGTCATTGCTAGAGATAGTCTTAGAAGACTTTAAAGGCCGTCATGTTAATACTTAATACTAAATTTATGCTCATACGTTGCACGAAAATATTTCTTTATATATTACAATCATAATATAATAAAATATAATGTTTTTCAATTACATTTTTATCTATTTTATAGATATTTAAAAATATTTAATATTACAATAAATATACATGAAAAATACTAAATAATGATACATTTATGAATAAATAAGCAAAAATATTTTTTTATCTAAAAGATTATATATTTTGTTAGGATATTTTTTGAGTTCTTTTAGTATATATTGTTATGAAACATGCATTTGCTCAACTACAACTTCAGGAAACCAGCTCAACGAAGAAGACACATACAACAAAGCGATATACGTGGTTCGGCAGACTTGCCTACGTCCACGGTGTTGGAATCTATTTTTAGCTATGATTAGTGAGAATCAACAAGATTGAAATTAAAAATCAATAGAGATTTATATTTCCTTTATTTGTTTCTCATTATCCCTATATAAACGTGTAGCCTCATTGGATCAAAGTGAAATACAAAAACATTATTCCTATCTTTATTCTTCCATGTCAAACCCTCTTTTACAATATGGTATCAGAGCAGGAGTAAAATCCTGACTCTGCAGACCGGAAAAAAAAAATCAAACTATAGCCCTCAAAACCCTTCAAACCAAACCAAATCCCAATCAAGAACTCGGAACAGACAAGTTCATCCCTGTTCTATTCAAAGGCCAAAAGGAACTTAGTGTTCATCATCGTTCCAATACCAATCTCTGCCCTTTAAGCCTTAATCAAGGCAAATCTTTAGCCCTTATCCTTCAACCCCTGCAAAAGACAACATGACAGAAGAAGAAACATCAATCCAATTGGCCGACATAGTAAGAAATTCAGAATCTATCAATCTGGGTTTCAAACTTGATAGCCGCAACTATCCGTTATAGGCACGACTTATGAAAGTGGCCATCGGCGGCAGGGGGCATCTGAATCATATCACCGGCGAACCAGCCCCACCTGCAAAAACAGATCCAAAATTCCATAGATGGGAGGAAACAGATTTAAGAGTATTCTCCTGGATAATCCAGAATATGGAGAATAAACTTGTGGCTAACTTTGCTCAACACCAATCAGCCAAAGCCATATGGGACAGTCTCGCCACCACGTACGGAGGTGGTACAGATCCATTCCTTCAACATGACCTTGAAATCGGGCAAACAAGGTGAGCCAAGGAGGAGCAAGCCTCGAAGACTATTGGAGCGAACTACAAAAAGTGTGGATGAACATCGACCGGAGTAACCCATCTCCAATCGATTGCTGTGAGAAAGGAATCAAACAATACCAAACCATTACAAATCAGAGGAGACTTTACCAATTTCTGGCTGGGCTGGATAAAAAAAATTCGACACAATTCGGAGAGAAGTCCTCAAAGAAACGCCCTCTCCATCAGCAGAATCCGCATTCGCTCATGTTAGAAGAGAGGCTACTCGATTGAAGATTCTTCAACCGGCAACTCACTCTGAAATGGAGTAGATCGGCAGACCCATTGGAGCCGGTTTTGCTCTTCGATCGAACCCAAGTCGCACCAGCCAAACCCAACCATCCCGTCCAAAAATTGACAAATCAAGGCTCCATTGCACACACTGTGGAAAGAAGAAACGTACAAAAGAGACGTGTGTTGTTGTGCTACTAGCTATTAAAATTATACGCAAGTGCACGTATGTCAAACAAGTAATATAGATCTAAGTCCGGATATCGTACCCAAGGGAGCGAAAGTGAACCGTGCACATTCTATGCTTGTAAAATAAGGATGTTTTGTGACCTCTCTAAACCAAATTAACAAGAAAGCATATAAAATGAACCCAAACAATGCAAGAATGATTAATACTATTTCTTTCCACAAGATGATCATAAACTAGTAGATTAAGGGTTTAAAATCAATGATAATGAGCACTCGGGTTATCAACTTTTGTTTATCTCCTCTCCTATATGTTGCAGCATCGTTCAGACATCAACTCTGGTTCTCGCAACCTCTCTCTTTTCTGTGTAGTCTATCATCATAGCACTAGATCTATGTTTTCGTGCTAACCTCCATATGTCTATGATAAGTTTTGCCGTCAAACAATCTATTTAAGAACAGGGGTTTGTGCAAGTCTTAGATTCTATGTATGTCTACACTAGAGATCTAGATTGATTTCATTTCCCTCATCCTAGATCTCCTCTCGGTTTCACTAGGTGAAGTCTCTACCTGCCACCGTCGTGTTTAGATAGACAAACAAACCAGAATTGAAATCAAACACCAGATTTAACGCAAGAACAGCTTCAACATATATTCGAAAAGATAAACCAGTCAATAACCCGAGCTTAAAGTGTTTAGCTCATGCTTACAAAAGATAAAAAGCAAATAACATTCAAGTTCATGTCTACGAACATCATCTACGTAGAAATATCAAATAAGTTCGCAAAATAAAGATAAACTATTCAGGGTTTTCGCGGCCGCCACTTCTGAATCTCACGAACACTCTCTTCCTTTCTTCGACTCCCTATGTTGATTCCTCTCTCTATTTTTCTTCTATCCTGTAAAAGTTGTTATCCTCCTGAAAATATCTCCGTTGTCCCTTCTTCAGCCTCATCCAGACCTTACACGTGGCTCCTCAATATGCCTTCCAACTTTGATAATTCTCCTGGGTGACACGCGTCCTATTCCTGGGACAAGTTCTGAAAAGTGTCGAGATCCTGTCTGTTGTGGTCCCACGGGTTCATCATTCCAATGTTACTCATGCCACTCCTATGCTGCTACATCATATCAACCTTTCATGCTCTTGTTATGCTCCAGCATAGTAAGACCTGTGATACTATTCAAACAATTTCTTCCGCCAAAACTCATTATTGACACAACACAACAGATTTAACTCGAATTTGAAATACTAACTAAATAACCTCTATTTAATCACTTATCCTATAAAATAGATCTAAATTAGGACATCATTAACTAAACCAGACACAAAATAATAACTCTTTAGGAGAGTCATCACTCCCCCAAACTTAAGGTGTTGCTTGTCCCCAAGCGACTAAGACTCAAACAAACACAAAGACTCAATTTACATATTCTTGTCTTGGAGCTCTCAGTTCACACCAAAGAAATTAAGAAGAAAAAATCTCATTCTTGACACCTAAGTAATCAAGCTTCAGCCACCACAATTTAGTAAGTTTAATCAGAGTAATCTAAACTAGCTTGAAAATCAGAGCTGCAAAACTTTTCAGCATGATAGCTAACAAGTGCTAAAGTTTAGACTTAACTTCCATTTAAGCTCTCATGATCATTGATGCTACTATTTTTGACTACCTTTAAACCTCAGCACATTCTCCACTAATAGAAATTGTATCACATCAAGATCAAAAGGTCTTTTGAGCTTCTAATGTAAGGCTGTGACTAAGGTATGAACATTATGGGAGAAGTGACTCATAGACTTGAGAGGTATGCTATAGGTCTTCCACTTAGGACTTATTCTTGCATTTACCAAGGAGAAAGCAACAACTGTCTTCAGACTCATAATCTTTCAATTTTTTTTTCTAGATGGTTATTCATTCCATCTAAATTTTTTGTTTTTTAATATATCTACACATGCTATTTACAGGCTGCAGCATGATTTATTTACACATGAGCTCTCAGGCTTCTACATAGTTGATCTATTATAACTCTATCTTCTATCATTCTCCTGAACACTAAGTGGGAGAACCTAGACAAACTTACCTCTCAAGTCAGGGCGAGTGTATGGGAAAATAGCTCACATCTTTCATGGTCAGAATCAATGAAAAGGCTCAAGGCTCAAATCTAGGTGCAAATGTAATTGATATGCAATGAAAAGAATTTCTGCAGGCACAAAGATGAAAAGACTGCCTAAATCATTTCTTCATGTGACACTCATTCGAATTTCGTCTCAAATGGCCTAATATTTTCAGGTAGGTAGCATCTCACATGTTCTTTTCTTAGCAAAACTAAAGTACCACCTAAACTGAAGCACGTAGCATATCAGGTTTTCAAAAACCAAATGACCACAACCTCTGTCATTCAAGCTAGCCTATCATCCTAAGATTAAACTTGAAAATCTTGGGGGTTGACTCTCAATCACTCAAATACCAGTCATGAAATTTCAAGGGATAGAGAGTACTCACACACACACATCATCGAGCTCAAATCAAGATAATAGACACAACATTGATACTTTATAAAACTAAACATTCATTCAAAATAAACATAAACCTAAATCAAATAAACTAGAATAGCTACGGGTTCACACATTCACCCATCACATCCACACAGACACAAATTTAAAACAGAGTTTTTGTTCAAAAGGTAAAGTTTAGAGTTGACCACAACCTTCAGGTAGGCTTCTTCTTCTTCCCAGCAGAAGACGTTCCCTTGTCGGCCTTCTTGCTTTCCAGCTTCTTCACCAATTCTTCAGTCTGGAATTGCATCCTCATCATCATGGTGTTGAGGTTCTCGAATTCCTTCAGAAGCTGGTCGTTTTGCTCGGAGATGTCATCCAATCTGCCCTGCAAAACCTGCACAGAAGTCTGGTTAGCTGACGAGGGCTCCACTCCTTCCTTCTTCTGGGAGTTCTCATGCCTTTGGCGTAGGTACTCAACATTGAAATAGGTCCTTGAGGTTTTTCGCGGCTCCTCGTCGTGAAACGGAACTCCAGCTTTCTTGCAGATTTCAGATATCAAGGAGGGGTAGAAAAGAGGTCCTCGTTCTTTCGAAGCAGAATAGCCAACCGCATCAACCAAGAATGGTGCATAATTGATTGGATCACCCTTCAGAATAGCGGCAATCATCAAAATGCGGTCCTGACCAATGTTGGTGTTATGCGTGGTCGGGCTGATTCTATTTTTTGGGAACTGCAGCCACAGGTTTGCTTCGACATGCAGGAACTTCGAGAGTACATACTTGTTATCCTTCACCTCATCGTTCCATCTTGCCCCCGGGATTCCTACCACCTTCAGGGCATCATCCAACTGCTTCTTTGTGGGTGCAAAACAGATCTCCTTGAACTCATCCGGCTCTGGTGCATGGGTTTCAAATACCTCATGAATTGTTTCAGCATTCAGCTTCACTTCCTTTCCTCGAACAGTAGCAACAATTTCAGGCTTCTCGGCGGATGGTTGCTCACAGTTTGCATAAAATTCTTTGACCAAAGCAGTAACTGGAAAAGGCAGTGGAAGTACAAAACTTTCCCACCCCTGCTGCTCAATCTGCTTCACCAAACCATCTGGTAACACTTTTAAGTTCTTGAAGCCCCTTTCAATTTGCAGCTGCCTTTCCATCACCAGTTTCATTCTTTCCTTATGCGACTTGGATGAGAATTTAGGAAGATTATCAATTTCATCTGGGGTCATGACCCTGTCTTCTTCCACTTTCTTTTTGCCTTTCTTGAGTTGCTCTTTCTGACTTAATTTTTCCTTCTGCTGAGACTTCCCAGATGTCTCTCCTTCTTTCACTGCAACAACTTTAATCCTTCTTCCAGTCTTGGGATTTCTCAGAATTGGTTCTTGCTCAATTGATGGGACTTCCTCTTCCCTTTTTTCTTTTATTAGCCTTCTTTGGTGGTTCCTTTTCTTCTTCCTCTTCAGTTTCTAACTTCTCTGACTCTTCTTCTGATTCTTGTTCATCTGACACTTGCTCTTCTGATGCAGCAACATCACTTCCTTCTGAGTTCTGCTCATCCTCAGATTCTGCATTAGCTTCCTCACTCTCTTGACTCGCTTCTTCCTCTTGCTCTGCATCTTCACTTTCTTCATTCTCAGAAATTTCCTTCTCTGATTGCTCTTTGTCCTCAGTCTTCTTTTGTCTCGATTCCTTCACTGGGGTAACTGCTTTCTTGGGTTGGGTCTTGGAGGTCGGCTTTTTCTGCTCCTTCTGCGCTACAAGTGGCTCCTTCTTCTTTGTGCTTGAGG
The DNA here is from genome assembly GCA_026898455.1 of Plectranthus barbatus. Lineage (NCBI taxonomy): Eukaryota > Viridiplantae > Streptophyta > Magnoliopsida > Lamiales > Lamiaceae > Plectranthus > Plectranthus barbatus. The sequence continues at coordinate 172,862 of JAPKLW010001309.1, forward strand.
AAGATGGAGTAGTCTTCTTGCCTCCTGCTGATTTTTCTCTGGCTACTTCAATCAGTCGTAATTGTTCAGCAGCATAAACCAATTTCTTCAGGCCTTCTTTCTCCCTCTTTGATTTTTCAGATTGCATTTCCTTCTTTGCAACAGGTGTTTCCTCATCGGGCACCTCCACAGGGTTGTCTGCACTTATCTTCGGAAGTTTTGCATTCCTACTGGCCATAGTTGCAACTGCGGTTCGGCTAGACCTTCGTACTGGCGTTCCTAAGGTTTTTCCTTTCTTTTCAGAACTAGGGGTTGGACTTTCTTCCACTGTACCAGGTTTTCTTTTCGCGGGTTTCTTTGTTTTCATCTCCAATGTTTCTGTACTCAACCCAAATTAGGAGATAAGTGCATGATATGATTATAAACAAAGAATACACTTAACTTCCCACTTATCTCAACCAACACAACATATCTCACAACAATTCGTCCAAGTAAAGACAATACCCTCCCCCAAATTTTATGCTTCAGTAAATTATTCAACAGTTTGGTTCACAGATTCCAGAAAAATGATGAGTTTGAATATTATCTTTCACTCGAACCACAAAAATTTCAAATAGCCCAAGACAAGAAACAACCTACCCCTTTTTGTCTAGCATGCGTAAAAAATAACACATTTTAGCCCTAAGAATCGATTACCCATCACAATGCAGTGTCCTCAAACTTTAGACATGGAATTCGCACAGGAATTACAGAGGAACAAAATTCCCAAAACAAATTTCAGAAAGTTCAAACTTGAAAATTACCATTGGCTGCATGTTTCCCCATGTTCTCTCAATGATCACAGTTCACAATGTCGACACAAGTAATAAGAGAGAAAGAGCACTTACATCGGCTATTTAATCCTCACAGACCCTAGGCTTTTCTCGTTCAATTTGTCGCTTTCTTCTTCCAATTACCCGAAATGGTGAAGTTTCTTTTTCAGAATTCTCAAATACAGAAAATATATACAGAAACTAGGAAACCCTTCGACTTCTTGTGAAACGACACATTATAAAATTTCAAAAATTAACCACCATAAATAAACCTGCCAAAAAGTGTTTCTGCCTCCGATGACATCAGTAGCGACAGTTTCTCAACGGTTACTTGCCTTCCATGTGTCCCTCTCTGCAGATACTAATTCAAAATTAGCGCACAAAATCATTTTTCTCCCTTTTTTTTTAGATTTAGACTTTATTTAATTCTAATGAAATAAAAAAACTTTAAGATATTCTAAATCATATAATTCTAACCCTACATTACTCTACTGAGTGAAATTAATCTACCTATAATAATGAGATTATGCTTTTTACATGCTGTAGCAAACAGATTTAACTACTTCTAACTAATAATAATGCAAAAATAATAAAATGCAATAAATTAAAAAAAAACTACTCCCTGAACCAGTTCTCGATGCTATTTTCATGAAATTTCCTCCATTGGTTCAGGGACTCCAATGCCTAAGGTTCCTTGATGAGAATGGAACCCTTCTCCCTGTTTATGGGCTCCCCATAGTAATGCTTCACTCTAGCTCCATTCACTCTGATTATCTCCCCAGTTTCCTCATTCTTCAGATCCACGGCTCCATGTGGATACACCTTGATTATTACAAAAGGTCCCGACCACCGAGATTTCAGCTTCCCTGGAAATAGTTTTAGCCTTGAGTTGAATAAAAGAACCTTCTGCCCTTCTTCAAATTTCCTCTCTAAAATCCGATTTTATTGCCATTTCTTAATCTTCTCTTGTATAACTTGGCATTTTCATATGACTGCAGTCTCAATTCGTCCAGTTCATTTAACTGTAACATCCTCTTTGCACCACTGCACTTCGGATCCAAGTTTAACTTCCTTGTTGCCCAATATGCTTTATGTTCTAACTCCAAAGGTAAGTGACAAGCTTTCCCAAAGACCAACCTATAAGGCGACATTCCCAAAGGTGTTTTATAGGCTGTCCTGTATGCCCAAAGGGAATCATCTAAATGTTTAGACCAATCCTTCCTGGTAACATTCACCACCTTCTCAAGGACACTCTTCACTTCCCGATTGGAGAGCTCTGCTAACCCATTAGTCTGCGGATGATATGCCGTGGAAACTTTGTGGGTCACATTTTACTTTGCCAGCATTGCAGCCAAACTTTTATTGATGAAATGAGTACCTTCATCACTGATTAAAGCTCTTGGTGTACCAAATCTGGTGAAAATGTTTTTGTGGATGAACTTTATCACTGTAGCTGAATCATTGTGGGCACAAGCGCATGCTTCAACCCACCTAGACACATAATCCACTGCCAGCAAAATATATTCGTTCCCAAAAGACATTGGAAACGGACCCATAAAATCCATTCCCCTCACATCAAACAATTCTACCTCAATTATGTTGTTCAATGGCATAGAATTTCTAGCAAGCATGTTTCCAACCCTCTGACATTTATCACAACTTTTCACAAATGAAAATGAATCTTTAAAAATAGTGGGCCAAAAGAAACCTGACTGAAGAACTTTTGCAGTTGTTCTCTGTCCACCATAATGTCCTCCATATGCTGCAGCATGGCAGTCTGCCAAAATTGCTTGCATATCTTTCTCTGGTACACACCTCCTAAAAACCTGATCTGATCCTTGTCTGTACAGCATTGGATCATCCCAATAATAGTACTTCGCATCATGAAGAAATCTGTTCAATTTCTGCCCTTTGATTCCATAAGGTTTCCTTCTAGTAGCTAAATAGTTAGCGATATCAGCGTACCACAGAGCTTCCTCTTCAAAACTCATTAGCTGCTCATCTGGAAATTTATCATTAACCTGCTCAATCCCTTCTTCACCATTGAGGTTTTCCAGTCTGGAAATGTGGTTTGCTACTTGATTTTCAGTTCCCTTCTTGTCTCTGATCTCAATATCAAATTCTTGCAATAACAATATCCACCTAATTAACCTCGGCTTGGCATCCTTCTTTGCCATTAAATACTTGATTGCTGAGTGATCTGTATACACAATCACTTTGGACCCCACCAGATATGATCTGAATTTGTCAAAGACAAATACCACTGCCAACAATTCTTTTTCTGTGGTTGTATAATTCCTTTGAGCTCCATCAAGGGTTCGACTTGCATAGTAAATCACCCTGAAGATTTTCTCTTTTCTCTGCCCCAATGCTACTCCCAAAGCATAGTTGCTAGCATCACACATAAGTTCAAATGGGGCATTCCAATCTAGTGGTTGCATAATTGGTGCAGAAATCAGAGCAGATTTTAGCTTAAAAAATGCTTCCATATATTGTGAAGAAAACTCAAACTTCCTATCTTTCTCAAGCAGCTCAGACAAGGGCTTTGCAATTTTTGAAAAGTCTCTTATGAATCTTCGATAAAATCCTGCATGGCCTAGAAAACTTCTGACTGCCTTGACTGAATTTGGTACTGCCATCTTTTCTATCACCTCAATTTTGGCTGGATCAACTTCCATCCCAGCTTTTGATATCTTATGTCCCAAGACTACTCCTTGTTGCACCATGAAACAACACTTTTCCCAGTTCAGCACCAACTGTGACTTCTCACACAGTTTGAAAACCTTTTCCAAATTCTCCAAACAGACTTCAAAATCCTTCCCAAATACTGAAAAGTCATCCATAAAAATTTCCAATCCATTATCTATCATCTCAGAGAAAATAACAATCATACAGCTCTGAAATGTTGCTGGAGCATTGCACAAACCGAAAGGCATTCTCCTAAAAGCAAATGTTCCATAAGGACAAGTAAATGTGGTTAATCCTTGATGTTCTGGAGCTATTGCTATCTGATGATACCCTGAATATCCATCCAGAAAACAGTAAAACTCTTGTCCAGCTAGCTTATCTAGCATCTGATTTACGAATGGTAAAGGAAAGTGATCCTTCTTTGTTGCATCATTTAACTTCCTGTAGTCAATGCAAATCCTCCATCCAGTTACTGTCCTTGTAGTGATCATCTCATTGTTCTCATTCTGAATCACTGTGACTCCTCCTTTCTTGGGGACACATTGTACAGGGCTTACCCAAGAACTGTCAGATATAGGAAAAATGATTCCTGCATCCAACCATTTGATCACTTCTTTCTTCACTACCTCCTTCATATTGGGATTTAGCCTCCTCTGTGGCTGGATAGAATTTTTACTTCCCTCCTCTATCAGAATTTTGTGCATACAGATTGTGGGACTTATCCCCTTGATGTCGGCTATAGTCCATCCTATTGCCCGCTTATGCCTTTTCAGCAGTTCCAACAAACTATGCTCATTCTCTTCCTTCAAATTCGCTGCTATAATAACAGGTAATGTCTCTGATTCTCCCAAGTAAGCGTACTTCAAGTGAGCAGGTAGAGGCTTCAAAGTTAATTCTGGAGGTTCCTCCATAGAAGACTTTGTCTCTTTTATTTATCTAGACAACAGGTCCAACGGTTCAAATGTTTGCCGAACTCCCCCAAACTTTTGCCCTTGCTCTGCCCATGCTACAACTTTACTTGGTAATTCCTCAACATCATCTTCCTTCCCAGAATAATTTTTCTCAAAATATTCCTTTATTGCTGAATCCAATACATCCACAGAAAAACATTCTTCAGAATCATCTAGCATTGAACAAGTTAAAAGTAGCTTGCTCATCTTGAACCCTCATGATCAACTCCCCTTTTTCTACATCTATCAGTGTCCTTCCTGTGGCAAGAAATGGTCTTCCTAAAATGATAGGCACTTCCCTATCTGCTTCATAGTCCAGAATAATAAAATCTGCAGGGAAGATAAACTTGTCTACTCTCACAAGTACATCTTCAATTTTTCCTTCAGGATGTACAGTGGATCTGTCGGTCAAGTGAAGAGAAATGGTAGTAGGTCTTGCTCCTCCAATGCCCAATTTTTGAAAAATTGATAATGGCATCAAATTTACACTTGCTCCCAAGTCACATAAGGCTCTACCCACATCTCGGCCTCCAATAGAACAAGGAATGGTGAAACTCCCTGGGTCCTTTAACTTAGCCTGAATCTGTCTCCTCAGAGGTCCACCTACCTCCTCAAATAATGATATTGTCTCAAATTCCTTTAGTCTCTTTTTCTTTGACAAAATGTCCTTCAAGAACTTCACATTGGTTGGCATCTGTTCAAGTGCTTCCACTAATGGTACGTTGATATGAATTTGTTTCAGCATTTCCAGAAATTTCTTGAACTGCTCTTCTTCTTTTTGCTTCTTAAATCTGGTTGGGTATGGTGGTGGTGGTGCATAATCATATTCCTCCAAACCAGATTTCCTCTTAGTTTTAGAAATGTTACCCTCAGGCATCTCTGCAGGTTTCTCTACGGGTTCTTCTTCTTCCCTCAAATCAAGAGATACATCCTCCTTCTCCAGCAGCTTATCTTTTGCAAATTTTCCTTAGTTACTGCAGCTCCTGACGATGATCCTTCTCCTGCTTCCAAATTTTCAGCCCTTCTTTCTTCAAATTGTTTCCCACTTCGAAGTGTAACAACTTTGCAGTGCTCCTTTTCATTCATTGGATTCTCAGTGTTACTTGGCAAAGCTCCCGGTGGCCTGCTTCTCAATTCATTTGCTAATTGCCCCATTTGCACTTCCAGACTTCTTAAAGAAGATGCTTGACTCTGAATAAGAGCGTCTTGATTTTTAAGGCGCACCTCATTTTGAGTCATGAATTCTTTCATCATTTCCTCCATGGTTTTCTCTTGTTTCGGAGGTGGAGCTTCTAGACTTTGCTGTTGATTATAACCTCCTTTGTTGTAATGCTGCTCCCTTGCTGCAGCATTTTGATTTCCTTGTCCAGACCAAGAAAAGTTTGGATGATTTCTCCAGCCAATGTTCTAAGTATTCGAATATGGATTATTAGTCTGGTGATGGTGATTTCTGTTTCCCATATAACAGACCGATGCTGGGTTTGATGGGCATTCCTCAAATTGATGTGCGCCCCCACAGTAGATACAATCCAGAGCTCCTGAGGGTTCTGCACACATTGGAGTTGCTTTGCTTGGACTGATATTCTTCTCAATACTCTTCATAGTTGCCCCTAGAGCTTCTATTTGTGCGGTCAACGCTTTCATTGGATCAACTTCCAACAGTCCTGCTACTTTAGGAGTAGAGATAGCTGCTGCTCTTGAGTTTGCCCAAAAATAATTGTTAGTTGCTACTTTATCCAGAATTTCACAAGCTTCATTGTATGTCTTGTCCAACAGTGCTCCTCCAGATGTAGCATCTATCATCATTCTTGAATTGCCATTCAGCCCATTGTAGAAAATCTCCATCTAAATACAATAGGGTATTCCATGGTTTCGACATCTCCTCAGTAGTTCCTTGAATCTTTCCCATGCCTCGCTAACAGACTCATCCTTCTGTCTGAATGCCATGATTGCATTCCTGCATCGTGCATTCCTGGTTGGAGGGAAATACTTCAACAAGAAGGTTTCAGTCAGCTTGTTCCAAGTAGGGACAGATCCTGGTGGTAGATTAGTAAGCCATGTTTTTGCACCATCCCTCAATGAGAAAGGGAATAAGCGCATTCTCAGGGCCTCGGGTGTAACTCCTTGCAACTTGAAGTTATCACAGATCTCCAAGAAAGACTTCAAATGCAGATGTGGATCTTCTGTAGCCTGTCCCCCGAACTGACCCAAGCTCTGCAGCATCTGAAACATCACAGGTTTCAATTCAAAGTGCTGCGCCTGTACTTCTGGCCTTGCAACCCCTGGATCAAACTCTAAAAACCTTG
>JAPKLW010001309.1:179606-222016 GCA_026898455.1 Plectranthus barbatus
TAGCCCTTTGCTTTCTTCTGTTCTTTCTAAAAGTCCTCTCTATCTCCAGATCAAACAAGTAAATTTCACTGATTGATTCCTCGCTCATACACTGCTAGTGTCCCCTACAATTACACAAAATGGTTAGGTTCCTATAACTTCAGTTAACCAACTGTGCATGCAAATTCAAACAATAAAATAGCATTCAGATTCAATATCAGTCACTCCCCGGCAACGGCGCCAAAAACTTGTTGTTGTGCTAGTAGCTATTAAAATTATACGCAAGTGCACGTATGTCAAACAAGTAATACAGATCTAAGTCCGGATATCGTACCCAAGGGAGCGAAAGTGAACCGTGCACATTCTATTGCTTGTAAAATAAGGATGTTTTGTGACCTCTCTAAACTAAATTAACAAGAAAGCATATAAAATGAACCCAAACAATGCAAGAATGATTAATACTATTTCTTTCCACAGGATGATCATAAACTAGTAGATTAAGGGTTTAAAATCAATGATAATGAGCACTCGAGTTATCAACTTTTGTTTATCTCCTCTCCTATATGCTGCAGCATCGTTCAGACATCAACTCTGGTTCTCGCAACCACTCTCTTTTCTGTCTAGTCTATCATCATAGCTCTAGATCTATGTTTTCGTGCTAACCTCCATATGTCTATGATAAGTTTTGTCGTCAAACAATCTATTTAAGAATAGGGGTTTGTGCAAGTCTTAGATTCTATGTATGTCTACACTAGAGATCTAGATTGATTTTGTTTCCCTCATCCTAGATCTCCTCTCGGTTTCACTAGGTGAAGTCTCTACCTGCCACCGTCGTGTTTAGATAGACAAACAAACCAGAATTGAAATCAAACACCAGATTTAATGCAAGAACAGCTTCAACATATATTTGAAAAGATAAACCAGTCAATAACCCGAGTTTAAAGTGTTTAGCTCATGCTTACAAAAGATAAAAAGCAAATAACATTCAAGTTCATGTCTACGAACATCATCTACATAGAAATATCAAATAAGTTCACAAAATAAAGATAAACTATTCAGGGTTTTCGCGGCCGCCACTTCTGAATCTCACGAACACTCTCTTCCTTTCTTCGACTCCCTATGTTGATTCCTCTCTCTATTTTTCTTCTATCCTGTAAAAGTTGTTATCCTCCTGAAAATATCTCCGTTGTCCCTTCTTCAGCCTCATCCAGACCTTACACGTGGCTCCTCAATATGCCTTCCAGCTTTGATAATTCTCCTGGGTGACACGCGTCCTATTCCTGGGACAAGTTCTGAAAATTGTCGAGATCCTGTCTGCTGTGGTCCCACGGGTTCATCATTCCAATGTTACTCATGCCACTCCTATGCTGCTACATCATATCAACCTTTCATGCTCTTGTTATGCTCCAGCATAGTAAGACCTGTGATACTATTCAAACAATTTCTTCCGCAAAAACTCATTATTGACACAACACAACAGATTTAACTCGAAATTGAAATACTAACTAAATAACCTCTATTTAATCACTTATCCTATAAAATAGATCTAAAATAGGACATCATTAACTAAACCAGACACAAAAGAATAACTCTTTAGGAGAGTTATCAACGTGCTTTGAACTCGTCGGGTATCCCGAGTGGTGGGAAGGGAACCACAAACCTCCCACCACCGTCGCTGCGAAGGGGAAAGTGGCGTTAGGCATAAGTGTGGCGGAGTCGCTGGGAAAAGACGCCGGCTTCGGCGGAGCAGCGATGGCCAGATACGGCGATGGGGGCGGCACGACCGTCGGAGGAGAAGGCACCGACTTCGGCGGAGCAGCGATGGTCAAATACGGCGGTGGGGGCGGCACCACCGTCGGAGGAGTGACGACGGCAAACAATGGCGATGGAGGCTGCGGAACCTGGCCGAACAGGGAGAAACACGATGGGGAGGAGGAAATTGGAGGTAAAGGGTTTGGTTCTACCAAACCCTTTTTCAACCCTAATTCTTTATTGCAATTTTATCCCTCAAATTTTAGTATTTCTAAATCTGCATATTCTAAATTGCAAATTAGCTCCCTAGGTTCTAGAAACTCTAAAACCACATATCCTAACTTACATACTAGTCCCTCTGTTTTTCCTGAAATTACTATTGCACCCTTTAAGAATTCTGAAAATGTAACTGACCCCACATGTAAAATTCTCATGTTTGTAATATTCAAAATAAAATTATTAAAAATAAACGTTGGCTACAGATACAATGACTTTTGATAAGAATATTTTTTTGTCTTCATCCCAACCATTACTAACTCATGTGGAAACTGCTAGTGGTAGTGTTACACCTGTTAGGGGAGCGGGAACCATTGCAATTTCACCTAATATTCGTTTGACCAATTGTCTTTATGTACCAAGTTTAGCTCACAAACTCCTTTCCATTAGTCATGTCACCAAAGAACTTAACTGTACATTACTCCTTCATCCCCATTTTTGTCTCTTGCAGGACATTCGGACGAAGGAGATTATTGGACGTGGCACTGAGCGGGAAGGCTTGTACTACGTTGATGAGATCGCTTCTAGAGGCACTGTGATGTTGGCACATGGATCGTCTGAACGAGAAGCTTGGTTATGTCATCGACGGTTAGGTCACCCGTCTTCTGGGTATCTTAAAATTCTTTTCCCTAAACTTGCTAAGTATACTTCTAGTAGCTGTCAAACCTGTGTTTTGGCTAAAAGCCACAGACAATCTTTCCATTCCAATAATACTCGTGTTAATTTCGTTTTTTCTCTTATTCATGCTGATATTTGGGGTCCTTCACCCATTTCTAATAGTCATAAATTCCGATATTTCTTATTGTTTGTTGATGACTGTACGAGGGTAACCTAGGTCTATTTTCTAGAAAATAAATCTCAAGTAATGGAAAAGTTTACCCATTTTTATACCATGATCCATACTCAATTCAGTAAACCTATTCAAACTCTCAGAACTGATAATGGGGGGAATTTGTTAATCATGCCATGAAAACTTTTTGCCTACAAAAAGGAATTATTCATCAAACATCCTTTTCTTACACCCCTGAACAAAACGAAATTGTGGAACGAAAGAATCGCATCATTCTCGAAATAACTCGTGCAATGATGATAGAATCTCAAGTTCCACTCTTCTTCTGGCCTGAAGCCGTTGCTACTGCTGCTATCTCATAAATCGGCTTCCAACAAAAATCCTTCGCCTTAAAACCCCTCTCAATATCTTAGCCAAACACACTCACATACCAGCTCCACTTACTCTCCAACCCAGAATCTTCGGATGTTCCGTATTTATTCATATCCCAAAACATGAAAGATCGAAATTATCTCCATGTGCAGAAAAATGTGTCTTTCTAGGGTATGGGGTAAATCAAAAGGGATATCGGTGCTATAATCCAAAGACTCGTCAAATAATTACCACCATCCATTGTACCTTCCTTGAAACCAAATTTTTCTTCAGCCAACTTAGTAGTCAGGGGGAGAATACAGATATACCGGAAATAGGTGACTCACTAAGGTGGCTTTTAAATCCGAATGTCTCTGATGTCGATCCATAGCCTCCCAACATCACAGTTGCCCCTACGCCTGAGCCGATCACAGAAACAGTGGACTACAGCTCACCGCCAGTGCCATCTCCAATAAGTTCCTCTCCAATGTCCTTCAATTCTGAAGCCGAAATATATCCTGATCCTGAGCATACTCAAGAACCTGATCCTGAACCTACTACTCAAAACTATGTGTTGCCCCCTAGAGCCAACAGAGGTGTTCCGCCCCAACGGTATTCTCCTGAACGACATGGTAACTCGCAGTACTCTATCACTTCTCTTGCCAAGATGAAATTGTCAAATAATGCTAGGAGATTTAAAAAGGCATTATATGAGGAAAATATCCCACGGTCAGAAGAGGATGCCCTTCGAAGCCATAATTGGAAACATGCAATGGATAAAGAAATGGGAGCCTTGACCCAGAATAATACTTGTGAGAAATGTCAACTGCCGCCAGGAAAGAAACCAATTGGCTGTAAGTGGGTATTCACTATCTAAAGAAGACCGGATGGCTCAATTGAAAGATATAAAGCACGTCTCTTTGCCAAAGGGTACACTCAAACCTATGGGATAGACTATGTTGAAACATTCTCCCTAGTGGAAAAGTTAAACACTGTTCGAGTCTTATTATCTATAGCTGTCAACAAAGATTAGCCCTTACATCAATTTGATGTAACTAACGCCTTCCTTCATGGCGAGTTGAAAGAGGAAGTTTACATGGAGCCACCACCTGGTTATGCTCAAAGGTTCAGAAATGGAGAAGTATGCAGGTTGAGAAGAACACTGTATGGTTTGAAACAGTCACCGAGAGCCTGGTTTGGAAGATTCACCATGGTTATGAAAAAGCTCGGATACTCACAAAGCAATTCAGACCACACGTTATTTATAAAAAGACGGGAAGACTTGTTAACTTGTCTCATCATTTATGTGGATGACATGATCCTGACTGGAAATGATGTGGAGGAAATGGAAGGGCTGAAAGAAAACTTGTTCAAAGAATTCGAGATGAAGAACTTGGGAAACTTGAAATATTTTCTGGGAATTGAGGTTTTACGGTCAAAAGGTGTTATTTTCATCAGTCAAAAGAAATACACCTTAGACCTTCTTGCTGAGACTAGGATGGTGGATTGTAAACCAACAAGCACTCCAATTGTCGTAAATCATGGATTGTAGATTAGGAAGGAAGGAGAAGATGTAGATCGAGGAAGGTATCAACGGTTGGTAGGAAAGCTTATCTATCTTTCTCATACCAGACCAGATATCGCATATGCAGTCAGTGTGGTCAGCCAATTTATGCATCAACCACAGTCAGAACATATGGAGGCAGCTATCAGAATTATCAGATATTTGAAGGGGACATTTGATAATGGAATTCTCTTCAGGAAAACAGGAGATCTAGGCATACAAGCTTATACAGATGCAGATTGGGCCGGAAACCCTATGGACAGAAAATCTACGGCCGGTTACTTTGCTATGATTGGGGAAAATCTTGTATCTTGGAGAAGCAAGAAACAAAAGGTTGTGGCATTATCCAGCGCAGAGGCAGAGTTCCGAGGAATCAAGAGTGGTCTTACAGAAGTCTTATGGTTACAGAAGCTAATGATAGAGCTTGGTCTTCATTCAGGAAAGATCTGCAGAATGTTATGTGACAATAAGGCAGCTATAAGCATCTCAAAAAATCCTGTTCAACACGACAAAACCAAACACGTCGAAGTCGATAGACATTTGATCAAAGAAAAAATTGAGCAAGGGATTGTGGCGCTACCGTATGTCTCGTCTAAAGATCAACTAGCTGATATACTCACTAAAGCTGTCGACTCAAGAAACCTATCAGATATTTTGGTCAAGTTAGGTGTTGGAAATTTTGCCACTTAACTTGAGGGGGAGTGTTGGAATCTATTTTTAGCTATGATTAGTGAGAATCAGCAAGATTGAAATTAAATATCAATAGAGATTTATATTTCCTTTATTTGTTTCTCATTATCCCTATATAAACGTGTAGCCTCATTGTATCAAAGTGAAATACAAAAACATTATTCCTATCTTTATTCTTCCATGTCAAACCCTCTTTTACAATACACGGGAGGTTATTTGCTTGACTTTTATTGATCACACAGTCGGGAAGGTGTACAAGAATCTCTCAGAACTGATCTCACAAATATCAAGGCTCTCAACAAGAGCTTCAAACAACCGAAAAACTTGAAGAAGACGAGTGTTAGTTAGGGTTTTAAACAGTGTACAAGAATCTCTCAGAACTGATCTCACAAATATCAAAGCTCTCAACAAGAGCATCGAACAACCGAAAAACTTGAAGAAGACGAGTGTTAGTTAGGGTTTTAAACCAAACTTCAACACTTAACAAACTAACTACTCACTCAGCCAATCAAGAAATACAACTCTCTCTTCTTCACACAAAATACAACTGCGAATTAATAAATGAAAACACGCTTTTCACTTTAACTTTGAAAACAAGAGAAATGATCACACAAAATACAACTGCGACTCAATAAATGAAAACACGCTTTTCACTTTAACTTTGAAAACAAGAGAAATGATCACACAACTATCACATACTGTTTTTCCTTTCTCAACATTTGTGCACGAGCTTTCATGCATTTAACCACCATTAAACGCGCAATCAATTATCATCACAAATCTCCCTACTTGACAAGTAATTAATAGCAAACCAATTTCCTCTAATTAGTTCCACTACAGAACTGAAAACTCACTTCAACAAGTCAGCAACAACTCAGAATCCTCATGCAGTAGGTAAACAATTAGCAGATGGAACCACTTTGGTTAAATGATCTGTAGCATTATCCTCAGTTAAAATATTCTCCAGCCTCACACCTTCTTCATCAATTATTTTCCTCATGAAATGGTATTTTACATCAATATGTTTGGACCTCTAATGAAAAATCGTGTGCTTTGTCAAACACAATGCCCCTTGGCTGTCACAAAGAATACTCACCACTTCTTACTGAACACCCAACTCATTAACAATTCCCTTGAGCCACAGGCTTCCTTCACTGCCTCTGTAATGGCCATAAATCAAAATATATTGCCATAAAAAAGTGGAGAGAATAAAAAATGAATTAAGTCAAAAATATAAGAATTAAAACACAATATTTATATTATAATAGTCAAAGAGGACACATGAAACGGTGAGATTTTTTTACTCGAAAACTTGAACTATTGAACACAAAATAGTTTGATGTTGGAACTAATCAATTAAAACAATACCGTATAAAGTCAATATCATTGCGAGAATTATCTGAATGTCAAAATTGCTATTAATGGAGCACATGAGTCATCACCATAGTGTGATATCATGATTTTATTAAAGACATTAAAGAGCCAATGAGAGATATTGAATTTTTAACATATGTTAAAGTAGTAAATCAAATTGCATGCCAAACAATTTGAAGTCCAAGTTTAATATGTATTTTCATCAATGCATGTAGTTATGATGTAACAAACAATTGATATATCGGTAATCAAAGTTTCTTTTGAATAGGCTGAGAGAAAGAGAAGTAATTGCTTGAAAATTTAGATTTTTTTAAATAATAACATATTGAAAGTTTTCCGCACAACAAAAAATTAAAACAAATTATTTAGAATTAAAACTTATAAATTACGAAGTAAAAACCATCATATCAATAATAATAATAATAATAATAGTAATAATAATAATATATAAGTCTCGGTCTAGGAGCACAAGTGGTTAAGCGTTTTGTCTACAATTAGTCATATTTTCAAGTTGAAATACTCACTCCCCATTTGAATAGTATAACTAAATAAAAATAAAATAAAATAATGTATAAATATTGTTTAAAATAAAAAACTAACATTTAGACTTAGAAAATAAAATTTACACATTAATAAAAGTAAATATAAGTTAATATAATATGATATATAAACACTATATATATAAATTATATGTGTTATCATATAATGTTAGTTTACGAATTTTAGATATTCATATTATTTCTCGATAAATAAAATATAAATTTAATATTACAATATCAAGAATCAAAATTCACACGCATTGCGTGGGTGCAATACTAGTAATTTGTTAATTCTTTCCCGTATTTTATGCTCTCCTTTGTACCTATATATTTGTCGTTTCATAATAATATCAGTGTGAAGATTTACACAATTCATGTCAACGCTTTGTTTGACGTTGTGCAACAACATGCCAATGTTTTGTTTTTTGTCATGAATTGAAGGGAGACTTGCTCCATGTCATGTTCCTTCTGATCTTCAGCTCCACATCGTTAGAATAAATAGTCTCTTCTCTTTTACAAGTTTCTTCACCATCAAATTCGACCAATGATGTTTGGACTTCAGTAATTCCTCAACACAGAAAGCAGGTTCTCTGATTCTCTCTCTTGTCGGAAACATTTTTGTTGATAAAGCTTGGCAAAAGAGTCTATATCGACTGTAATCAGACTCTAGGAGGCGATCAGGCGTCGTGGCCCAATACATGTGATGAATGATATCAAATAATAAACCTTTATTTTTAATTAATATTTTGAATTGTTGTGATAAGGTTAAAATAATAAATTGAATTATAATTTTATTTATTTTTTAAATAGGGGTTACATTAAGTAATAAAGTGGCTGTATTTAGAATTTAAAAAAATATATTTACAAAATAAGATTTTCAAGAGAAATATTTTAATTAATTCAAAAACTCAAAATTTTTAAATGTAATTCTCTATTCTATGTTCACCTCATTCGTGCTTTATTTATGTTCTTTTCATTATTGAAAGACAACGAATAAAGTTGGGTTAGGTAGTTCACAATCACCGACCAAGACCAATGAAGAATGTGAACGCAGAATTAATATGGATGCAATCGAAAACGAAAAAAAAATTTAAATTCAAATCCTAGAATCCTATGAAAAAATATTAGTTATATATACCAATTTCTACCATATAATAAAAAGAATACAAGAAAATATCAAATTCAACAAATCTGAAATAAGTGAGATCTTCAATTTGATGGTTTGATGCTTTTTTTATATTCTCTCTTAGTTCTATGGATTTTTCACTTTATATGTAAAGTAAAATAATGAAAAAAAAAAAAGTTAAATTGATGTTTGAAAACTAAGTAATAATTCATATTTATACCTGTAGCTCAATATATGACAAATAAGAAAAAACATTTAAAAATTAGGAAACATTTTATTATCTATGTTTTTTATGGTTTAATAATTTATCCTCCTTATGCTTTAGGTTTTGTCCCCTCCTAATAATAAATATGGCTTTGGATTTGGAGCAACCCATCCCTAACTATGTAAGTTATTTAAAAAAGATGTGGGTCTTTTTTATTTGGGCTGAAACATGGATATATGTTAGAAGCCTGAACCCAACTTACCTAATGTGATTTTTACAAATGAAAAAAAATAAATAAATAAAATATGTCATTAAGCTGGCCTCTCTCATACAAGTGATGAAAAATAACATGTCCATATTAAAATATTAATCTCAGGCTATTAGAGAATCTCTGTAATAAACATTAATAGACAATATGGGCTGATTATAAGTCGAGCAGGGTCGAACTCAAATTCAAGTTTGATTTTTCAATTAAAAAAATATTAATATTAAAGTAATTAATTTATGAATAAAAATTAAAATTATATAAAGTTCAATAAGGTACGATCGCATAATATGAACACAAGTTCGATAAAGCTCAGGAGCTTGTTAAGTTGAAAAATTATGATGCTCGAACTCGACAACTAGTCAATTTGATCGAGCTCAATTCAATTAATACCAAGTCAGTTTCAATTTTCTTTTTTTTTTTTAAAGTTGATATATCAATTGACTCGCGAGTCACCTTAACTCTATGTTACATCGGCAAATGATTATAGGTGTGAGTATGACTTCTCGAATTTCATAACAAATTTGAAGATTTGTTACGCCTTTGAACGTTATCCATTTACAAATAGGTTGTTGTATGTGTTGGGGTTATCAAACCCCTATCCCACATCGGTTGGAGAAGGGAAAATTTCCTTCTATAAAATAGAGTCCAATAACTCCATTAGTATGAGGCCTTTTGGGAGATGCCCAAAAACAAATCCGTGCGGGCTTGTGCTCGGCCCAAAGCGGACAATATCATACTAATGTCGGAGTCTCGGTTCCTAACAGTGGTATCAGAGCCCAGGTTCGGGCTGCGGGGGAGACCGAGTTTGTGGTGGACTATGGTGTGGGAGTCCTCAATTGCCGAGTAGAGATCGTCCATGAATGCCTTGTGTCGAAAGCTTCCTGACAGGTGGTCAGACGGCGGGTCCCGTGGGTTGACGGCGGTGCAAGATGATGGTGACGGATCTATTAACTCGAGGGGAGGCCACGGATATGTGGGCTATTGGTTTGAGGGGAGGATTGTTGGGGGTTGCAAACCCCTATCCCACATCGGTGATGGAAGGAAAAATTTCCTTCTATAAAATAGAGTCCAATAACTCCATTAGAATGAGGCCTTTTGGGAGATGCCCAAAAACAAATTCGTGCGGGCTTGTGCTCAGCCCAAAGCGAACAATATCATACTAATGTGGGAGTCTCGGTTCCTAACAGTATGTCCATTGATTAGGTCAAAAAATAAGTTTGATTGGACTCGGGTTAAGAATTTTTGGGTCCACAGTCCACTCTCGACGAATTGACTGAAATCTCAATTAATAAATTTAAAATTCTGTATTATTAAATGTCGGCAAATTATATTACTTGTGAATTATGTTAATATATTATATATATATACATTATACTTAAATATTAAATTTGTAGTTGTTTTTTTGTGACTTATGTTTAATATACTATATATTATATATACATAAATATAATTTTTTAAAATTAAAAATAAAATAAGTAGAATAGAAACTGAACCGAAACTATGATGAGAGTTTGATTAGGCTTGAGCACGTTAATTATAAGTTTATAACGATTTGAATTGAGTTCTTTAAAATCTCAGACTACCAATTTGGGTGTATCGAACGTTTTTCATTATAAGCCGATATATACAAATCTTCATTTCATAACCTTGTATTTTTTTTTTCAAGCTCTTCATTTTAATAATTAATCATATCACTGAGGAAAAATTTGTGAAACGGAATCATACTTAGATCTGAGCCCAACTAAATTCTACAAATATAATGGAATATGAGAGAGAAGCCAGAAGAGTGATTCAATTTCACAATGAGCTAGGCCCGTGACAAAATATCATCATATTATAACTAAGAAGGTTAGGATCCTACTAAAACTACACAATGATACAATCCTATAAATATTTCCAAACTCTACATATTTTCCTGTTCATCCATATTTTGCTGCATAAATTAATATTTCTCCTTCTTCAATCCACTTAACAACTTGTCCCTCCATACTTTCCTCATCTTCCCTAAATGTATTTAATAAATTTATGTATTTGATATTGAATTTTATCATATTGCGGACGGTGGAGCTTGAGTTAAAACGTGAGTTATTTTTTATTGGGGAGAGAAAATGAAATAATTGAAAGGACTTGCACTTAATTATTTTTAAGCTGCCTACGTATCCCTTGTTTAAGGGGAATCAAAGTCCACGTAGTTCTCTTACCTGAGTTACCTTTTTGGTTGGCTAATTGATTGATTGTGGTTGTATGGCACAGACGTTGATACATGATAACAGATGTTTGAGGAGAGCGTGTGCCTCCTACTAAAGGCCTTTAGGTAGTGGTTGAGGAAATAGTATAGACTTGGATATTGATGTATGTTTTTGGTCACCCACTACCAAAGCCAATGGTTGAAACCATATATGATGCCCCTAACAGGAGGCTTACGCTCTCCTCGAACATGTAATCATGAGTGCTTCTCACATGACGCAACACTGATCCATGCAACACCAAACATTAATTAAATAAGATGCATATATATAGCAACAATGAGAGAGAAGATGCAGAAGGAAGTATTAATGGATTCACATTCACAAAGTAATAGCTAGTGAGTTCATGATCTAAAGCCAGTACTATCCTTATCAACACCCACGTTCACATCGGCATCGACATTGCGTCCGCAGCCGCATTCACGAGTCATATTTTCTTGATTATGAACACAATATATACATAATGCTTAATTTTTCAGATAACGACAATTGATAAACCTATTAAAGAAAACGTCCAACCATAGAATTCACATCAAGATTCATTCTAGATTAATAATTACACACCAAACTAAAGTAATGATGAGTAAAAACTAAACCCTAATATCCAGATTCTTAGTCGACTGAATGAATTATTAATTTGCATGTGATTTGATTAATTTCTTGATGAAAATATGCCAGAATTTCAGTAAAACATGAAACTATTGATGGAAAAAGAATCGATAAATGCAAGAAACATGTTGTTGAGGGTTGAATGAATACATACTTCTTGGGGGCAGCGACTCCTCCTGATCTGGCCACAGATATGATCTTGATGATGAAGTTTTAGTCTCGTTTTCTCAGCTTTTCTACTTCTCTCTCTATATATATTAAATACCTGAATTTCTTCTCTCTCAAGGTTTATAAATGCATTGGAGTTTGGAAATAAATGGCTGTTGAGATATCGAAAATCGAGGCCATTTCGGTTGAGGGTGCTTTCTTTCTTGAAGATATTGTTGCACGAGGCCCCAATGGATAGACAAAGATATGGAGGCAAAATCTGTTTCAGCTTTTACATATTTTTTTTGGGGAGAAATAGGATAATATATCCTAACCTAATGTATCAAATTAGGTATTTTTATCCAGATTTTTTTCTATTAGAAAATTATTATATTCAAAGTTTACTTTTCTTAGAAAAGACTTGTATCCAAAAGTTTAGTTCTGTTATAGAGTTTTGTGCTCTGTTGTTGAAAATTAATATTTGATCTTTTTTAAATAATATTTTTATTTGGAAATTAATATATTTTGTTTTTAAATATTATTTTTATTTTAAAAATTATATATTTCATACTTAAAATTAAAATATTTATGTTCCCTATTATAAGAATTTAGGTTAGAAGAAAACAAAATAGATTGTGTTTAATTCATTATCCAATCAAAAGGAATTCGAAAATAATTGAAAAGAAAAAAAATTACAAATTTGGGCTTAAGTTCAATGATGAGGATTATTAGATAATAATGGAATATATATTGACTAGAAAATGCTACAGAAAAAGAGGCCAGGAAACAAACTTATTTTATTCTCAATTAAACTCAACACGTGTTATAAGAGTTATTGAAAAAGCATTGAACTATAGAAGTTTCATTTAACGAGCGTATAATAATCTCTTCATTGTGGGTAAGAGTAAAACCAAAATTGATAGTAATTAGGGAAAGAGTCTTGAACTGATTTTGAATGTGACATTAAGTCAAGAAAGACTCACATCTATATTCAATGAAAAGGGGAAATCAAAATATAAAGGGGTCCTTAGAAGATTTGAGGTCATCATGTTAATACTTAATACTAGATTTATGCTTATACGTTGCACATAAATATTTTTTAATATTTGCAATAATAATATAAGAAAATATAATGTTTTTAAATTACACTTTATCTATTTTATACATATTTAAAATAAATATATATATGGGAATACTAAATAAAGATACATTTATAAAATATAAATTGGATACATCTATGAGTAAATAAGCAAAAACATATTTTATCTAAAAGATTATATATTTTGGTAGGATATCTTTAAAATAATTTAGTATATATAATAGATGGTGTTTGGAAACAATTATTACTGCATTATTATAATGCTAACAGTTAATGTTTACTTTCTGAACAAGTAGAGGTGAACATGGTTTGGCCGAAATTGTCCAACCCGGCCAAACTGAAATAATTTGGCTGATTTGATCAGGTTGAAGACTAAAGATTCTAGTCATATCGAATTATTTTTTCAAATCGTATAATTTGTTTGGCCAACACTTTGTAAGGGTCATATGCAAAATAATAAAAATATATATTTTTTATTTTTGTAATCATATTTCTCAATCATATATACAATATTCAATTGAGAATATATAAAGAAAACATCGTTGATGTAAATAAACTCAATCAAGGCCTAAATTATTTTATATTTTTTACTTTAAATTAATATAAACTTACATACTCAAATGTACTTAAGAAAGCTTAAATTTATAACCATTTAATCATAAGTAAGACGATTTTATCACTGCGCCCCGAACAAGATATCGAATTATGCTCATACTCGCATATAACAATAACAAACTATGATCCGTTACTTAAGTAGATAGTTTCACATTTCGGTAAGCTTTGGGTTATGAGCATAATTTCCTTGACTCAAAACTCAAATCACATGATTCAGAATCTTTGCTATAAGTTTTAATAATCCAATGATTAAGAGTGATTCATCACTAGTCAAGTCGAAATGAACAAGGTCAATCTTGAGCTCGAAAAAAAAAACTCGAGCCTTGAACTCAAATTTTCAAGGTCAAGTTATTTTGTAATTATTGTTTAATTTTAATAAAAAAATCAAACTATTAGTATAAGTTAAGAATAAAAAATCAAAATTCAAGTAAGCTTTGTAAGACATGTCAGCCTAGATCAAATCCAAATTCTTAGGTTTATGAGCCTTTTGAGTTGAAAATTCTGAAGTTTGTGTTTGAAAGTGAATCAAGTAGTTCGATGTTAATTTAATTAATATTGAAACAACTTTTAGTTTATTTTAATAAGTTTCGATTATTATAACTGGAATTAATTAGCCCATTTTTAATTATTAAGTTTAACTAAACATTTCAACTTTAAAACTAATTCAATGGAATTGTCATAATTTTAAAATTATTAGTTTGCAATTGCATTTAAGATTTTTGTTATCCCTTTTTGCTTAATTAAGAGAGAATTCATAGTTGTTTGTGATAAGTGATTAGAAATTTTCACACACCGAAAGTTTTCGGAGCGTTCCAAAATTGAAGATTTTAGCAGAAGACTTGAAACGCCATCACCATTTCCCTCTTTTTGAAGGTTTGTGCCCTAATTTTTTCTTGATTTTGATTTTTATACATGTATCTGTATGTCATTCTTGCAGATACATTGAGATTTGATTTAATATTTGTTTATTCGAATTATTGAAGTAATTATATTCCATAGCTTGTTGCGGAAATGGTTCGTAAAGTATTCTACATGATCTTGAGATTCATCTGCTAATGGATTAATAAGAAGTACTCTGGTGAATGTTTGAGCAAAGTGAATAGCATGTTAAAAGTTGATTTTTGTCTGTGGTATATCTTATGTGAGTCCGATACTGTAGAATTCTGAAGATTTAGAATGAACAACTATGATTGTTTTGGTATAATTATATCAATAACTTTGGAGTTTGGGGGTATGGTTGTGAAGTTAAACTAAATTATGAAAAAATGAAATTAAATAAATAAAACTTTATAAATTGGAATTAGAAACATAGTATTGGTACCCAAAAGTTCAAGATTAGAGAATTTTCATAACATTGTTTTACTGTAAACTCTAACATTAAAACGAACAGATTAGCAAAAGTTCCCAAAGGGCTTGTTTTTCGATTCGGGGCAGATAATAATACAAGAACATAATTTGAAAGAAGTGGAAACACAGAAGAAGACGAGGAGGAAAAAGAAAAGGCCATGCTTTGAACCACTCATCCTCTCCAATCCCATCATATTATGAAATAAACTGACTGGTGCTAACATGTATTTTATAGAAGAACCTCTGTTTTAATCTCTTTATTATTATTAATATTAATATGTGGCTTACCATAGTCCATAGATGTTCATTGATAAAGTGTAGGATTAGTAGGACCACTTAATTTTTGCTTTTAGCTCTTGACTCTTAGATTCCAGTTTTTTATTGCTTTCGTTTAGGCTTTTGGCTTTTTCTCTTGAATCTTGACTCTTGAGTGAAGGATACTTCAAGCAATAATTTAATCTCTACTCAAGACACAAAACAAATATCGCTACCTGTGAAATATTGAGAAAAACAGTAGCTTGCAGAAGAATTTAGAAAAGAAACTTCATTTTGTATTCAATCAATTCAACTATCTCTGATACAATATGTTTGTATATATACAATGAAGAGAAGTTTCTAGATGAGAATCTGTGACAGAAAACCAACTAACTATATTCAAAATATCTCCATGTTTGTTTCGTTGCATGCATGCGCCTCTCCTGCTTCTAGAACTTTATTCGGTTTTGTGCATGCGTCGGTTTTATTTGTTGCATCTTTCTTTACGTGCATAAGTCTCAAAACTACCCTATTTTTCAATCTTTGATTTTTTTTTTTCTTCTGAACAAAACCAATCTTTGAGTTTTCAGACAATGAAACCGCTGGATTCTGTCCTCCTCTTCGGTGCTGCATTTGTAATAAAAAAGAAAATCCTAAGTCCAATTTGAAGTCGATACTTGAATTCTTGATGATAAGAGTTTTGAAAAATGATAGTGAGTGTGAGAAGCAAGAAGAGTGGTTCACACTGAGGCCATGACCAAAAAAATTAACATATTTAACTATGAACAACTTGTTCCTCCACTGATAGAAACCCGTTCCAGAAGAACACACGCAAACGTGCCAAGCGAAAATACGCTCCCAATTTATTATTCTCAATGATAACGTTTAATAATCCAAGATGAGATATATATAAATATCCCAGAAACTAATTCCTAAAATCTATCAAATTATAAAGGAAATAAATCCTAAAGATATGAAAAAGTAAATCTAAAAAGATACGGAAATCTAAATCTATAAGATACGAAAATCTAAATACCTAAAATATTGAAACTAAAGTAAATAACTAAATTAAACTCAAGCCTATGGACGAGGATTCCCAATCCGTCTCCGCCTGCGACTGCTCCATATCAATTCCATCACCCATCGAAGCAACCTTGTCCTCAAGGTTGAAATCCGGAAACTGATTTTGGAAAACCCCATTGCTCCTCATCTTCGATCTCTTCTCTAGTTATCCCACTGGTGTCATGTAGCTGGAGATCCACCACTTCGTCTTCCTCGGCGAGCAACACGTGGAGCTGCTTAAACTGGCATTCATGACCCGGCGAATAAGGTTTTCTGCACTTGTAACACAACTCCTTGGCTCTTAGGTCATCCAGAACCCTTGCCAGAAGGCGTGTGAAACGCGAGCATGCTGTAGATTTTCCACATGAGTTTGGCCCTGTTCCGGACAGCCCGAAGGGAGTTCCTTGCTTCACAAACCCGCCACTCAAACTGCCGCCTCCTGACACCGTGATGCTACTGCCCCCAACTACCTTTTCAAAACTGTTTGTTCTGGATCCCCCGGCGCTGCCACTGTTACCTCATTGTTTATCCCACTGCAAAGTCAAATTATCTTCAATATCACGTGCTAACTCCACGTGCTAACTCCATGGTTGTCTCCAAGTCGCTGGGACGAAGCAGGCGTAAAGAGCCACGTATAGGGCCCTTCAATCCGTTTATAAAATACCCCAAGTAATGCTCTTCTGAAAGCCCGTGGACTCGGCTGGCTAATTGCACAAATGTGGAGATGTAATCCTCCACAGACCCCGTCTGTCCCACCGCAGCCAAACGCTCGAAGCGATTCCCCTGAATATGTGTGTCGAAGTGCGCCACCAAGTCATGAGAGAATTCATCCTATGATATTTTTGGTTTCCGAGCTCTCAACCATGACACCCAGTGTAGTGCTGCATCTTCCATCGCTATCATTGCGGCTGTGACCTTCCTCTCCGGTAAGGTGCCATGAAGCTCGAACTGTTGCTCAGCACGAGCCACCCACCCGATTGGGTCATCGCCAGAAAAAGCTGGCAGTGTCACCAGTGCAGCGGTCGCTGTCATTCCGCCGCCTCCTGTCACGTTTGCAGCAGTGCCGCCAGTCGTACCTCCACCCCCTCCATCCTTTGCACCCAGTTCTGCACCCTTTTTCCTCACATCGGCCGTTGCCGATGAGCCATCGTTCGGCACCTCTTGGGTCTGCGACCCCTGCCCAAATTTCCCAACAAACATTGCCGTTAAGGCGGCCAGGGATGCCGCAATTTCAGCAAGCTGTTTGCTTTGCGCTTCTAATTTCACCCCGTGCTCATCCAGTTTCTTTCCCTGGACGTCCAACTTCTCACCATGCTCATCCAGCCTATCCCCCATGGCAGCCTGGTCGGCCTCCAATGTCTCGAAGCGTTCAGCGTTCGACCTCGGCATTCCAACGGAGACGGATCCGGTAGGTCGGACCAATCAACAGAAACCCGTTCCAGAAGAACACACGCGAACGTGCCAAGCGAAATAGGCTCCCAATTTATTATTCTCAATGATAACGTTTAATAATCCAAGATGAGATATATATAAATATCCCAGAAACTAATTCCTAAAATCTATCAAATTATAAAGGAAATAAATCCTAAAGATATGAAAAAGTAAATCTAAAAAGATACGGAAATCTAAATCTAAAAGATACGGAAATCTAAATACCTAAAATATTGAAACTAAAGTAAATAACTAAATTAAACTCAAGCCTACGGACGAGGCTTCCCAATCCGTCTCCGCCTGCGACTGCTCCATATCATCCACTTACCTCATCTTCACTAAACTAGATGGAATTAGCGTATGGAGCAAACCTTATGACTTGGTAGTTATATATGTATTGATTAAGAGTTGGATTAGTAGGATCTCTTAATTTTAGCTTTTAGCTCTTCACTCTGAAATTCCTATGATTATTGCTTTCATTTAGGCTTTTGGTTTTTTCTCTTGACTATTGAATGAAGGATACTTCAAAGTTGATTTTCTCCAAATTGATGTGTAAGATGACCACAAAGTTGATTTTGTCTCAGAAATAGAGATGTCACAGCCTTTAAGAAGCAGTCCGACATATTTCAGAATGATTTTGATACTTCTCCTTGTAACATATTTGCACATAAGTCCAAGTCTTGCATTTTGCACAAGCTTGTAGTTTCTCTTGGTATGTTTCCAGAAAGCTTATTATATGGTAAACTAAGGATTTTGAGTGAGGTTAGATTCCCAATGGCGTTTGAAATCGTGTATAGAATGCTATTTCTCATGTAGATATACACAAGGTCTTTGCAGAAGTAATAAAGCCAATCAGAAATTGAGGTGGTTGTCTGAGAGATCAATGTATTTGAGTTTGGTGGTATTGCTAGTGTTGGAATCGGACCTTCAAAATGGCAACCACTCAGATCAAGGGGGCCTTGAAACCACAAGAACTCAAATGGAGCTCCACTAAAGAAGGAAGCTGAGATATCCATCGATCTTAGCTTGACAAAAGATTCGAAGTTGTTCTCAGAGAGATCAAGTTAGGAGAGAGAAGTAGTGTTTACATGGATGAAGCTGTTATCAACCAGCCCATCTTCCCACCATTCATAGCCTCCCAGACTTAAAGTATGCAAATTTGACAGATTCCTGATGTTAGTTATGAGGAATCCTTCCACGAAAGAAGGGATCTTTACTCCTAAATAATTCAGGCTCAGATAAAAAATACTTGAGCTTTTTCATCTTTGAGATTGAGAAGAGAGGGATTCATTTCGCCACCTAAGCCTTGGGATCCATAAGGACGTTGAAGACAAGTCCAGGTAACTACCAAAAAAAAAGTAGAAATGTACGTACCCCTTAACATTATTTATGTACATAATATGATAAATATTAGTATTTATTTTGAATACCTTTTACTCTATCTTTTACATAGCATTGCTGTGCTACCCATAACGGATACAGAGCATCTCTAATACTACCTCCGTCCCATAACAATTGTCTTGTTTGGAAATGACACAGATACCAATGCGAGTAGAGATAGAGGAAATTAGTATTTTATTAGTGAGTGTGTATAAACTTTCCATTTTAGGAAAGAAGACAATTGTTTGGGACAGATGAAAAAGGAAAACAAGACAATTGTTTTGGGACGGAGGGAGTAATAGTTTTGGTATAAATTACTTTTTGAGTTGGGTATGATTGTGAAATTAAACTAACGAGATTAAAAAAATTAAAAATTAAAAAAAAGTCTTTAAAAGTAATAGCTGCTCCAACTCGCAATCCATAACTTCAGCACCATGGAATTACAAACATAGCAATATTTCCAAACAGTACAACAAGAGATTTTTCAAAATATTATTTTACAATACACTCCAATAATAAGAAAAATACGCACGCAAAATCAACATAACACAGGTATGATGCACTACTGAGACATACAAACAAACACACGACCTCAAGAAGAAGCTGTGACGGTGAGGTTTCTCCATTTAATACAGACATACACATAAAGCTTGTTCCAGATGCACTCCAATATCCCAAAATATGCATCTCTCCACGACTTCTTCATTATTATCCCAGTGCAGAATGCTGAAAGCCCTATTGCATAGCCTAACGATAGGAATACATAAAGCCACTCTACCTTTGATTCATCATCCTTTGCTTCCTCAGCAGCTGCAGGGGGATCACCATTATTGCAATGATTTGGCAATGGAGGACCACAAAGATGGTTCCCGGCAAAGCTCGATGCATTCATGCCCAGGAGTTGAGTGCTACTTGGTATCCTCCCTGTTAAGTTATTGAAAGACAAGTCCAGGTAATTCAAAGAAAACATGAGTGCGAAGCTATTAGGAATCTCACCCAACAGGGAGTTTCTTGAGAGATCAAGTGATTCCAGTTGCTTCATGTCTCCCATGCTATCTGGGATAGATCCTGTTAAGTGATTGCCCGAGAAGTTGAGTGATTGGAGCTCCACTAGACTTGTCAGTTCCTTTGGAATATCTCCAGACAAATTGTTGTTTGAAAGATCAATATTGTTGACTAGTGGAAGAATGGTATCGTACTCGTATTCTCTTCCTTTGGTAGTAACTGATGCACTCTCAATAAAGGCTCCTATGAGAAAAGTAGAGTAGTCGAGTCTTACATCCAAGCTTCTTTTTGTAGCCATTGCAGTGAGGTTGTCGATGCATTTAGGAATAACCCCAGAAAATGCATTATCAGAAAGATCTAATATTTGAAGTGCATTGAGGTGGCATATTTCTGAAGGTATCTCACCACTCAACTTGTTGGAGCGCAAAATGAGGAACTTTAACTTAGCTAAGCTTGTTCCCATCCATGCCGGTATGTTTCCGGCAAAGTAATTACCACTAAGGTCAAGCTTCAAAAGTTTGGTGCAGTTATGTAGTGCAAAGGGTATTTGGCCTGAAAACTTGTTTCCATGTAGATTGATAGACAAAAGATGTGCCGGAAATCGTAAAGAATTGGGGATATTCCCAGACAAGTTGTTGTTGGCAAGACTCAACACAGATAGTGATGGCCACTTCATCAAACAATTTGGCAGTTCACCAGTTAGTTTATTTCCCCCTAGATTAAGATTCTTCAATCTGTAAGTTTGATTGGTGGTGTCACAGAGAAACTGAGACAGACCAGTCGTGAAAGAGTTGTTGGATAGCTTTGCAACTCGGGGCAGTGAGCCATTAAATTTGTTGGAGCTCAAGAATACCAGATAAGGTCGGTCTTCAGCATCTTTAGCAGTGTCTTATGGGCCCCCTATATATGGAATTTGACCGTGGAAATTGTTGTGAGAGAGTTTCAAAACTGGGATCTCCCAAGTCCACGTAGGAATGTTTCCAGAGATACTCGTGTTAGATAAATCAAGGAATCCAACGCTCTTAAGTGTCTCAATCCACAAGGGAATGTGGTCAACGCCCAAGTCCCACGATCCCAGTCGGAGTGTCTCAAGATGTGTGAAGGGTGGAGTCCAGTCTGAGCTCACTTTCAAACTCAAGTGGTTCCCTGAGGCAGATAACTTGATCAAATTGGAGAGATTGGAAAAGTGGCTCTCAGTGACCATCCCCTCTAGCATGTTATGTCCAATATAGAGATATTCTAAGTTATGAAGTTGCCCCACACTCTGCGGCAGATTTCCAAACAATTTGTTATAGTCTAATTGCAAGAAAAGTAGACTGGACAAGTCCCCTATATGGATTGGAATGGTACCAGAGATCGAGTTGCTCCCCAGATCAAGAGTTTTAAGACTCTTGAACTCTCCAAATTGACTTGTTAGATGGCCAGAAAGTTGATTGTCATTCAAAATTAGAACTTTGACAGCATCTAAGAAACATTCCGACATATTTCCGAATGAAACTGATACTTCTCCACGTAACATATTTTCATACAAGTTCAACTCTTGAATGTTGCACAAGCTTGCAATTCCTGTTGGTATGTTTCCCGATAGACTATTACCTACTAACTGAAGGGTGTTGAGAGAGGTTAGATTCCCGATGGCATCAGAAATCGTGCCGTTTAGGTTACTAGCTACCATAGAGACATGCTCAAGGTCATTGCAAAAGTAAAGCCAATCAGGAATTGGGGAATTGATGCTGTTGAGTGAGAGATCAATGTATTTGAGTTTGGTGGTATTGCTAGTAGTTGGGATCGGACCTTCAAACCAGCAATCAAACAGATCGAGGAAAATAAGATTGGGGTGTTGAAAAATCCATCTTGGCATGACAAAAGACTGGAAGTTGTTAAAAGGAGAGATCAAGTGTGGAGAGAGAAGTAGTGTTAACATGAGTCAATGTGGGAGGCAGGGAATTCAGACTGCAAAACCTCAAATGTAAGTGGACTAAAGAAGGGAGCGTGTTGATTACCTCAACCCAGTTTGCTGCCTTGCTCAGGCTCACTCTATTCATGTTGAGATGCTCCAACCGAGACAGCCCCGACAACCATTCCATGCTGTCAACATTCAACAAAGAAGGGATATGGCCTTCCAGATTTAAAGTATGCAAATTTGACAGATTTCCAATGTTGTGGGGAATCCTTCCATGAAATCCTGCCTGAGATAGATTCAAATATTCAAGACTTGTGAGCAGTCCTATGAATGAAGGGATCTTTGCTCCAAAATCATTTTGGCTCAGATCAAGATGCTTGAGTTCTTTGAGACTGAGAAGAGAGGGATTCACTTCGCCACGTAAGCCTCGAGATCCCACAGGAGATTGAAGATGGAGTTGATGAACGTGGCCAGTTAAGTTGCTGCAAACCACGCCTCTCCACATGCAGCAGTTATCTTCACTTCTTATATTCCATGAAAGCAGCATGCTGTCTGGATGTTCCAGTGATAGCTTGAATTCCACAAGGGCTTGTTTTTCGATTTCAGGACATAAAGTCATACAATAACATAATTTGAGACAGTAGATGAAGAGGAAAAAGGAAACCCCATGGTTAGAACCACTCATCCTCTCCAATCCCATGATATTATGAAATAAACTGGCTGGTTGGTGCTAACATGTCCCTCTTCTATTATTAATATGAATCTGTGTTGTGTATTGATTAAAGCATTGGGTTACAAGGACCACTTAATTTAAGCTTTTGGCTCTCGACTCTTGACTCTTAAATTCCACTTAATTATTATTGCTTTTACTTTAGGCTTGAAATGGAAATTATATATGTACAGTGATCTCTGTTCACATGATATTCTCTTAAACGCATAAATGGCTGATTAAACGTAGAAAGAAGAAAATCATATTCCGAATATGCATAGAGAAGGAAACACAAAAGGGTAGGAGGAAAGATGAAAGTATATGCCTAGTGACAAAGAAAATAAGAGATAGGAGAGAGACATATAAATTATTTGGAGTGAGAAAAAGAAATAGTGAGAAAGAAAAGGTGTACGATATAAGAGTAAGGTGATGGAACAGTTGCTCACACGCTAGAAAATGAAAGGAATAATTGAAAATTACAAAATTTTCCTTTATTTTGAACATAACTACTCTTTGAGTTTTCAAACAATTAAACAATTCTTCATTTATTTTTCTGTGCTATTGTAAACTTTGAAAAAGTATTACTTTTGATATTGAATTGAAACGTATCATTCGCGATTAAAAGGACTGCCATTACTCATAATAAAGTATATCTTTCGGTATTAGAAGTGATATTCATGCTTGTTAATTGTCATTGTCGATCTATTTCTTTCTTTTTAACCGTTAAATATTTGAAAATGATATATTATGTAATGCATTTTTATAAAAAAAAGCTATTACATGAGTGAGGTCTAAACAACCAAAACTGGAAGTACAATTGAATCGAGTTGAGCATAGTAATGTTTTGCTCAAATTTAACTTATTTATTTAAAGTATTTATTAATTTTCTTAAAGAGAAAAATCATTTATTCCAAAACTAATGATAATGGCCAAATTCAATTTTATGCTATAAACATCATTATCATACTTATTAATCTACATATTTCGAGGCATCAAGCATAAAGTATTCCTGTTTTCATCCATACTTTGCTGCTCAAATCTTTCTCCTTCATCAATCCACTGAACAACTAATTCCTGTAATACTTTCCTCATCTTCACTAAAGCTAGGTGGAATCTCAGTTTGATGGAGATTCAGTTGTCAAGATAAATCAAGATATTTTAAGAAGATTTGTTGAAGATATTATAGAAGATTTATTATATCTTGATAAGATTTGATTTAACTTTAATTAGATTAGATTTGATTTCTAGATTTGTAGAATTTTCCTAGTTTGAATAGGATTATATTTTATTTTCTCTCTATAAATAGGGCTTCATAATTTCATTGTAATTCAGTTTTCAGTTTAATAATATTCGTGAGTTTTACTTATCAATCGGACTTACACATTCGATTGTGGTGTCTTCTATTGTTCTGCGTCATTAGTTTTTCAGCTTCTTGGGTCGTATACGAGCTTCATCTTGAATACGTCATTTGAAGGGTCGAATTAGGGCTGCTGAACCTTCATCCGTTCGTCGTTTCCGTGTCGTGTCAACTCTTATTCCTGGGCTGCGATCTAAACCTTCCGGCGATGATCGTATCACAGTTGAACACTTAAACATCATTATATATATATATAGAGAGAGGTTAGATCATATGAGAATAGATGTTAATGTAAGAAATGAGAATAAATCCCAGCCTTTGATTTCACAAGATCTGCGGTCATGCTTTAATAATTTCTGTCTTCATTTTATCCTCCGCGAATTTCATTATTACATATTTAAGGGTATCATTGTCATTAAGCCTGTTTTAATTATGGTATCTCCCTCAAATAATTTCCATTTATATTTTATCCTCCGCGAACTTCATTATTACATATTCGGATCTGTAATTCCTTTTCTTTTCGATTTTTCATAAGATTTCGATTGCTTTGTTGAGTCATCCAATAGTCTAAAATTAAATTTAACTTCAATATTATTTAATTGAATTTTTTAATTTAATGAAGTTTTAAAAAGATAAAATGAACTTTACATATTCTTATGAAAAATTGATTTATTTTTATTTTATTTAATTTTTTCCATTTAATGAAGTTTGTAATAGATAAAATGAAGACAACTGAAATCATTTTTACAAAAAAATGATTTTATTTTTATTTAATTTAATTTATTCATTTAATGAAGTATAGAGGAGATAAAATGAAGAGAACTGAAATTATTTTTTCAAAAAATTGATTTTATTTTTATATAATTTAATTTTTCCTATTTAATGAAGTATAGAGAAGATAAAATGAAGAGAACTGAAATCCTTTTTTTGAAAAATTAATTTTTTATTTAATTTAATTTTTCATTTGATGATGTATATAGGAGATAAAATGAAGATAACTAAAATTCTTTTTTCGAAAAATTGATTTTATTTTTATTTAATTTAATTTTTCCCATTTGATGAAGTATAGAGGAGATAAAATTAAGAGAAATGTTTCTAAAAATTTGATTATTTTTCATTTAATGATGTATATAGGAGATAAAATGAAGATAACTGAAATACTTTTTTCGAAAAATTAATTTTATTTTTATTTAATTTAATTTTTCCATTTAATGAAGTATAGAGGAGATAAGATGAAGATAATTGTTTCTAAAAATTTGATTTTTTTTTATTTAATGATGTATATAGGAGATAAAATGAAGAGAACTGAAATCCTTTTCTTCGAAAAATTATTTTTATTTTTATTTAATTTAAGTTTTCTCATTTAATGAAGTATAGAGGAGATAAAATGAACACAGCTGAAGGTCGTTCATATTCATAATGACTATGTTGCCCTTGAATGAAGTAAAATGAGGATAAAATGCCGCGCGTTTTGTTGAAGCTTGTATGCAATCTGAATCGTTGATGTTGTCAAATCTATGGACGAGATTTATTCTCATTTCTCACGTTAAACCCTCTTCTCACCAGATCAGCCCCTATATATATATATATATTGCAACATTCAGGCATTAAAATTAGTTATTTGTTTGTTTCAGTAAATTAAAAGAAGTTGTTTTTGTCACTTTTTCAGAGTGTAGTGATGAAAGATAAGTCATGAGTTTGAATTTTTTTGGGACATCTCTAATCCCAATGCCAGCCAGACAAATATCTGACAAACAGGGCCTTTTGGTAAACACAGTCACTCCTTGTTTTGAGATTTTTACCATCAATCTCATACGAGTATAAAGAAGTCTTCCTCTTCATTCATAATCAAAAGTCTCAAGGGCCACATTTGTGTGCAACTGCGGTACGTCAAAACTTTGCAGAAAATAAAAATGTGTGAAACTTCACTCAACAAATACAGGGGACTTCATTTCATAACTTCCTCTTGGAGTTATTATTCATCATAAACTTATATATACACCACATCATTTCATAATCTTCACTATTTTTGAGTTATATATTCTACTGTGAAAGATGTGAGTATTGCTAAATGGTCTGCTATAACAACCTTACTCTAATAAATGCATGCCCATAAAAATTAAGTTTATTTATTGACCTAACCTTACGACTTTGAGTTTCACTGATCAGATTACTCGACTGCTTTTGTTTTGATGTTTCTTTCATACGGTATTTTGTAATTTAGTTGTTGGCTTTTTACGAATCAAATTTAAGCAAGTATGAAGAGAGTGATGCAGAGTTTGTCTCAGAAATTTATACATTGACCTAACCTTGTGAGTTGTGACTTTGACTGATCAAATTACTTGACTGCTTTTTATTTTGTAATGACACCGTCTTAGCTGTGATTCATATTTTAGACAAATTGTTATTTGAAAGGTCAATATTGGTAACCAGTGAAAGAATGGTATTCTCTTCCTTTTGTAGCAACCGACACACTCTCAATAAAGATCCCTATAAAGAAAGAAGAGTAGTCGAGTTCACCCCTTGTATATGCATCCAAGCTTCTTTTTTTTTTTAGCCATTGCAGTAAAATTGTGGACGGAATAATAAACTTATTATTTCTTGCGGGAAAACCTATCAAAATATATTGCTCATTATTAAGTAAACTAACATTATCCATAATGACGTAATACTTTTCGGTATATGAGGATCTAAACATCTTTTAAAAATCGAGGGACGGTAGAAGAATTAAGAATATCAAATTAGAATGAAGAACTATTATCCCTGTGGCAAGTCACTTGGAATTTGGAGTACAATTGTACTATTAAACTAAATTAAAAAATAAAATAAAAATTTGTAAGAGTAAGCTACTGGAACTCCCAATCAATACTTAAAAAATATGAAAGTATTACTTCTCTCAAGAGTTCCAAACACAATAAATTTTTCCATTACATAATTTTACAATACAAACATTAAAATAACAGACGCACAACCAACACAGCACAAGAAAGGAAGCACTCATGACTAAGAGACACACAAACACGCACACCCTTAAGTAGGAGCTTGTGTTGTGGTGGAGAGGCTTCTCCATTTAATAAGAAAATACACATAAACCTAATATCCCAAAATATGCATTTCTCCATGACTTCTTCAATATCAGCCCAGTGCTAAATGCTGAAAGCCCGGCCAACCACATAGCCTGATGACAGGAATACTGCAATTGTTTGGCTTGAGTTAAAATGTGAGTTATTTTTTATTGGGAAGTGAAAATGAAATAATTGAAAGGACTTGCACTTAATTGTTTTAAGTTGCCTACGTATCCCTTGTTTAAGGGAAATCAAAGTCCACGTAGTTCTCTTACCTGACGTAGTTCTCTTACCTGACTTACCTTCTTGGTCGGCTAATCGATGATTGTGGCTGTGTATTGTGGTTGTATGGCACAGACGTTGATACATGATAACAGATGTTTGAGGAGAGCGTGTGCCTCCTACTAAAGGCCTTTAGGTAGTATAGACTTGGATATTGATGTATGTTTTGGTCACCCACTACCAAAGCCAATGGTTGAAACCATATATGATGCCCTTAACAGGAGGCTAAGGCTCTCCTCGAACATGTAATCATGAATGCTTCTCACATGACTCAACACTGATCACCAACTATCCATGCAACACCAAACCCAAACATTAATTAAGATTCATCAGGTTACATGTATATATAGCAACAATGAGAGACTAAAAAAGTGAGGATATATATAGCAACAATGAGAGAAGATGCAGAAGAAAGTATTTATGGATTCACATTCGATGCTAGTGAGTTCATGACCTAAACCCAGATATACATATATAATGCTTAATTTTCTTGATTATCAACACACACACAAAATATATATATAAATTATTATGCTTAATTTTTCAGATAACGACAATTGATAAACCTATTAAAGAAAACCAACCATAAAATTCACATCAAGATTCATTCTAGATTAAGATACAAACACCAAACTAAAGTAATAATGAGTAAACACTAAACCCTAATATCCAGATTCTTAGTCGAGTGAATGAATTACGACTGTGCATGTGCTTTGATTGATTTCTTGATAAAAATATGCCAGAATTTCAGTAAAACATGAAACCATTGATGGAAAAAGAATCGATAAATGCAAGAAACATTTTGTTGAGGGTTGAATGAATACTTCTTGGGGCAGCGACTCCTCCTGATCTGGCCACAGAAATGATCTTGATGATGAAGATTTAGTCTCGTTTTCTCAGCCTTTCTACTTCTCTCTCTATATAGTAAATACCTGAATTTCTTCTCTCTCAAGGTGTATAAATGCATTGGAGTTTGGAATTGAGAATTTAAATGGCAGTTGAGATATCCAAAATCGAGGCAATTTCGGTTGAATATATTGTTGCACGAGGCCCGAATAGATAGAGAAAGATAAGGAGGCAAAATCTGTTTCAGCTTTACATATATTTTTTTGGGGGGAAATCGGAAAATATATACTAATGTAATAAATTAGGTATTTTTATCCTAATTTTTTTCCATTAGAAAATTATTATATTCAAAGTTTACTTTTTTTTTTGGAAAATACTTGTATCCAAAAGTTTTGTTTTGTTATAGCGTTTTGTGCTCTGTTGTCGCGCCCCCAAACCGGGCCTATGCGACAGTCCCACATGCGACACAGTGCACGCTAAGGGAAGTTGTGGTTTTAAGAAGAAATATTTAATCATGAGGTAGCAGGTAAAAATTCGATCGAAAATGAAAAAAAGAGAATGAGGTTTAAATAAATTATTCGTAGCGGAGATTAGAATCAATTAAATGGTTACAAGCATGATGAGGCAATAAGTTAACAAATGCTTGAAAGGAAAAGAGATCATAAATAGTTCGCAGCGGAAAATGGAGTCAAATAATTTATAGAAGCATGATGGAACTATATTTTAAGTCATGCTTGAAAGAATGCAAAAGGCCATATTTCAATTTAGAATGCAAGTACAAATGAGACTATGTATGAAGACATAGCTCGTCGCTTCGATACCATAACCAACGAATTAAATCATGCTAGGAGAACAAGAACAATTAGCATGCTTTTGGCAAGAATGAACCATAGGAATAATAAGAGGTTTCATGAACTAGCATTGAATCAATCAAACCTTCAAGAATTCGAATCATATCAAGATTTAAAGGAAATGCGAATCAATCATCCAAGTATTTGAAAGCTTAATACAAAATGAGATTGAAAAAGTTTAGATCGTAAATCCAAGTAATCATAGGGGTGCAATACATGCCATTCAAAAGATATGATCAAAAGCAAAATGGATTCGAAATGTAGTACAAACCGAACAATTAATACAATTAAGAATCATTCCGGTTTCTTCCTTCGATCCCCTCCTCATAACGTCACCTTCACCTTCATCAATCGGTACCTATATGCAGGGAAAACGCACATAGGGGCTAAGTACACGAATGTACCCAGTGGTCACGGTGTCCCGAAAACAAATACATATATATATATATATATATATATATCATGAAAACACCGCACACTCATGCATAATACAAGTTTTTATTGAAAGCTTCATGTATATGCATAAAACATTTTCCTCACTTGGGAGCTCCCACTCAAATTAGGCACCACATAATCATTTTCCCAACATATCAACATTTCATATTTAATATGATCACATAATCACAAGGGGTAAGATAGGAGTGGCCACTCGCTATCTACCCGGTAAGGTTTAATCACCCTTACCCAACCGGTAGTCTTATTACTATCCGGGCTAATGCATTAGGCTTATAATACCACGGGGGTAGCCACTTCCCCGATCCAACACATCTCCAAATATATCATTCATCCACCAATTCATAGCATCATAATAATCATATGGTGCCAAAACAATTTTGCGGTGTAACATGCCTTTAAAACGAAAGAATCATTTTTGGAGAAAACATTTGACAAAACCATTTGATAGGATAAAGTAGTGCCCACCTCAAATGATTCGATGGATCCAATTACTTAGTTCCGCTAGTTGATGCTTCCTTCTTAGAGATTAAAGTACCTAATTAAAGTTTGAAAAAATTACTACAATGTCTTTGACTTAAAATAATTATCTAAGTTCTTAAATCAATTTAATTCAATTATTTACCCAATTACAAATTATGCAATTCGAAATTTATAAAGAACAAGATTCAAAGACTTCTAAGTTTTATTTTATTAAACAAGATTTATTAACTTAGTCGAATTATTAAGCTAGTTAACAAGTTCATACCAAATTGCTATATTAGTTATTAATTAAGGATAATGGATTTAGTGATCTAGTTAACAACTTGTTTTTAACTTATAGAAATTATTTTTAATTAACTAAGTGAACCAATTATGCATTTAGGCCTTAGAATATTTTAGTGAAATTTGAAAATTAATCAAATTATTCTAAGTCCAAAAATATGAGTTATTACCTAGTTAACTAGTCCATTTCCAAGATAACAACAAAAATGATCTAGACATCTAATGAGACTGATTTTAATTTTATAAAAATAAGATTTTAATGTGCACGTGCTCGAAGTGACGGTTCGTTAAAATGAGTTTTCATTTAAAAACGGTGAAGCCTAACATAAGCAATTTCCTAATTAACTTCCAGCATTTTCAGGTTTCAACAATCAACTTCCCGAATTTTTAATAATTAATATACTTAGTGAAATGACTTGATTTTTATACATATTACTAATTAACATGCCTAGAGTTTATATTATAAAAATCAGATTTTTCCAAAGTCCAAAAATATGTTTTTAAGGCCGTGAAATTTAAACTGCCAGAATCTGCCACACATTATTAAAATGCTTCAAACTCGAGTTTTACAACTCGGATTCAAGAAATTCCATATTCCACAGATTCCTAACTCGTTCTAGTTTATACATTTCTAAAATCAACTCAATCTAACCATCACAGAATCAGACGCACTCATTTTAATCTCTGTCCAAAACAGGGCATGCTTTCAAATTTCATCAACACATGATTTCTCAACATACATGCCATTATCTCATCCCCAAGCTTCCTATATATCATTTTCAGATCCATCTAAGTTTGAATATCAACTTTAAACATGGAAGGTCATGATTCTTAAGCTTGATCAAACATGCAATCATATATATGTGTTCTATGCTCATCAATATGCAACATATATCAAGCTTTGGCTTAGGCATGTTCATCTAATCCATTTCCCTTAAGAATTTAATTTGTGGCTTCTTAATCCTACATGCAATTATATATTCATAACAAGGAAGTCATAGGGAGTGTAGAAATTGTCTACTTGAAGGGAGAAATTTTCAGCAATAAGGAGTTCCAACTTTCGAGTGGTTCTTGACGTTCCCTAGCTTAGATTTTTGCGTATCCGTGCTCCTCTCTTCGTGGGGATCTCGTTTCTCCTACTTAAAGCTTGATTCCACTTCGTGCTTGAGATCAATGTGCTCCGATCATAGGGCTTCTTACGTCATTGCGTAGAGGAGGTTGAGGAGATAAGCTTTATGTAAAAATGGAGGCTTAAAAGGTGGGGGAAGGGTGGGATATGGAAGCTTCAAGGGGCTGTTTTTGGAGGTGGTTTAATGGAGTTTAGAGAGAGACATGATGCAGGGAAATATTGGAGAAGATGGAGTGAAGTGATGTAATGAATTTTTGGAAAATCAAATAAAATGAATTTGGTTAATAAAAGGGGGAGTGTGTCGATTATGGGGAGGAGAAATAAGGTGATGGAGTGTATAAATATACTTGCATGGTTTGATGGGATTTTGTAATGATCACAACCATACTTTCCATGTTTGCCCTCTAATGATTTAAATTCCATTTTGTAACTAATTGCCCTTGTAGGTAAATAGCCAAAGTAGAGGCTAGAGCAATCATATCACTACATATTTGATGGAATAAATATATCCCATGATCTCTAATTAAATTATATCACTATGGTCTTGCATCCGATGATTAAATAAATGATATGACAATTTTTTCTTTCTTCGAACTCTTGCCTTGGCATTTCGAATCGTCTCAATCGGATGTCGTATGAATATTTGGGCATAAAATAATAATATGGGTCTTCCCATATTTAATTAAATTCTCATCTTTAAAATAGGACTAATATGGCTAATAAAATAAATAAGTAGAGAATTAATTATTCCAACAACTCGATCATATGTCCATTGGCTCGCGATTAAAATCGATCATCATCTCGTGTACATATATATATATGTGTGTGTCGAAAATATTGGGCTTCCCATCTAATGGAATTAAACTCCGGAATTTGCCTCAGAGGTGATATCGATATAATATAAATATTTTCCGGACTAAGATTCTCATCTCGATATTTATTTCGATAATTATGAATTTAAATATGGAAATATACATGGCTTGCTAAATTAATTAGTTGGGCTATTTTATTT
Organism: Plectranthus barbatus; assembly: GCA_026898455.1. Taxonomy (NCBI): domain Eukaryota; kingdom Viridiplantae; phylum Streptophyta; class Magnoliopsida; order Lamiales; family Lamiaceae; genus Plectranthus; species Plectranthus barbatus. Next base: position 212,089 of record JAPKLW010001309.1, read on the forward strand.
ATTCTCATGTGGGCTCCTATTTAGTTTGGCCCAACACATTAAATAAATAAAGTCCTCTTAGCCCAATTTTCCAATTAAATAAAAAGGCTGGGTTTAAATAATTAACTCGGCCCAATCGCGTTGCTACGGCAATAATAAATATTACCGAGTCAAATAAATTATTCCGATCGTCATCCGTAATTTATTTATCGAATTTCACTATTCGTCCTTGCGGCTATAATTCGGATATCGTAGAGAAGTCGCTTGATAATATTAATAATATAACGGTGGTAGCGACATTTGCTTCGTAATTTATTAAATAAAAAGGTTGGAAAATACGGGGCGTTACATCCTACCCACCTTACAAAAATTTTCGTCCTCGAAAATTGAAAGTCTACGGAAATAGCTCGGGGTATTTCTCTTTCATCTTCTCTTCGAGTTCCCACGTAGCTTCTTCAACATCGTGATGTTTCCACAGTACTTTCACTATCGGTATACTCTTCGTGCGGAGCTCTTGAGTTTTTCTATCGAGGATTGCTACTGGCATCTCACGGTAATGGAGGTCCGGTTGTACATTCACCTCACGATGATGAATAACATGTCTAGGGTCGTAGACATATTTGCGGAGTTGAGATACGTGAAACACGTTGTGAATGTCGCCCATATTTGGCGACAGGGCCAATCGGTAAGCTACCGGGCCCACTTCTTCAAGGATCTCGAACGGGCCTACATATCTTGGCTTCAATTTCCCGTGCATCCCAAAACGAGTTACTCCTTTTGAGGGGGATATCTTCAAGAAGACCTTATCCCCTATTTCGAATTTCAATTCGCTGCGGCGGGTGTCGGCATACGACTTTTGTCGGTCTTGTGCTTCCTTGATCCCTTGTTTGATCTGACGGACCGATTTAATCATATCTTCTACCGCTTGAGGGCCAAGTGCCTTCCTCTCGCCTACCTCGTCCCAGTAGAGAGGTGACTTGCACTTTTTGCCGTATAGTGCTTCGAACGGTGCCATCTTGATGGTTGACTGATAACTGTTGTTATAGGCAAACTCAATTAGTGGTAGAACTCGCTCCCAATTCGCTCCTTGATCGAGTATGACTGCTCTCAACATGTCCTCTAGGACTTGAATCGTCCTTTCGGATTGTCCATCTGATTGAGGATGATAAGCAGTGCCGAAATTTAGTTGAGTCCCTAGTTCTCTTTGCAAGCTCATCCAAAACCTGGAAGTGAATTTGGCATCTCTGTCGGAGGTGATGGAGTTTGGTAACCCATGCAGTCGGATTACTTCTCGCACGTAGATCTGTGCTAGCTTTTCAGCTCCAAAAGTTATTTGAACTGGCAAGAAGTGAGCGCTCTTGGTGAGTCGATCGACAATTACCCATATGCTCGTATTCTTTTTCTGTGTTGCTGGCAGACCGGTTACGAATTCCATAGCTATGTGCTCCCACTTCCACTCAGGTATTTCTAACGGTTGCAATTTACCGTACGGGCGTTGATGTAGCATTTTGACTTGTTGGCAAATCAGACAACTCTCCACGTACTCGGATATATCTTTCTTCATACCTTTCCACCAAAATGATTGCTTCAAATCTTGTACATTTTGGTTCCTCCGGGGTGAGCGGTATACGGAGTGTCATGCGCCTCCTTCATAATCTCTTTTCTTAGACCCTCATCTTCTGGTATGCAAATTCTTCCTTTGAACAGTAAAGCATTATCTGGTGCCTCGGTGAAGGCTCCCTCTTGGCCTTGTCGAACTTTTACTCGAATCTTTTCTAATAATTTGCTCTGCCTTTGTAGGTCAATAATCCGTTGTCTCGGTTCGGGGATTACTATCATGGCGGCTAGACTTCCACCTTCTTCCTTTGAACTCGGTATAAAGACTTCAAGTCTGAGTTTTTTGAATTCTCTGATCAAGTCCTCAGATGCAGTCAAATTAGCTGCGCTCGCATAGCCTTTTCGGCTTAGGGCATCGGCAACTTTGTTAGCTTTTCCGGGATGGTAGTTGATTGTTATGTCATAATCCTTGACTAACTCTAACCATCGTCGTTGCCTCATGTTTAGCTCCTTCTGCTCGAAAAAGTATTTCAAGCTCTTATGGTCTTTGAATATTGCGCATTTAACACCATATAAATGGTGTCTCCATATCTTAAGTGCGTGTACCACAGCGGCTAGTTCTAGATCGTGCGTTGGATAATTAAGCTCGTGTGGTCTTAATTTTCGGGAAGCATATGCTATCACTTTCCCACCTTGCATTAGCACACATCCCAATCCATTCTTCGACGCATCGGTGTAGACCTCGAAGTCTTTTCCATCTTCAGGTACAGCTAGTACGGGTGCAGTGGTCAATAGCTCCCTCAACTTTTGGAAACTCTTCTCACAAGCGTCTGACCACTCATACTTCGCACCTTTCCTCAGTAGCTGGGTCATTGGCCTTGCTATCTTTGAGAATCCTTCTATAAAACGTCGGTAGTAGCCCGCCAAGCCTAGAAAGCTCCGAATTTCATTCGGATTCTTAGGTGATTTCCATTCTTGTATTGCTTGGATCTTGTTAGGATTGACCTTTATCCCTTCGGCGGATATGACGTGCCCTAAGAACATAACCTCCTTGAGCCAAAATGCACACTTGCTAAACTTCGCGTACAATCTCTCGGCTCTTAGTGTCTCTAGGACGATCCGAAGATGTTCTTGATGCTATTTCTTCCCCTTAGAGTAGATCAAGATGTCATCAATAAACACTACGACAAATTTGTCGAGGTATTGGTGGAAAACTCGATTCATCAAGTCCATAAATACCGCAGGGGCATTTGTCAACCCGAACGGCATCACTGTGAACTCATAGTGTCCATATCTTGTACGGAAAGTGGTTTTCGGAACATCTTCTGTTCGAACCTTTAACTGATGATAACCGGATTTGAGATCAATTTTTGAGAAAACTCCGGCTCCCTTGAGTTGATCGAATAGATCATCTATTCTAGGTAGGGGATACTTGTTTTTCAGTGTCAATTTGTTCAACTCTCTATAGTCAATGCACATTCATAGTGATCCATCTTTCTTCTTGACAAATAGCACCGGGGCTCCCCAGGGTGAAACACTGGGTCTTATAAATCCGATATCCAAGAGTTCTTGAAGTTGAGCCTTCAACTCTTGTAGTTCTTTCGGTGCCATTCTATACGGTGCTTTTGACACTGGTGCTGCTCCGGGTTTTAATTCGATCGTGAACTCTAATTGACGGTCTGGTGGTAATCCAGGTAGTTCTTCGGGAAATACATCCTCGAATTCTCAAACTATGGGGACATCTTGTATCTCTTCCTTCTTGCTTTCGTCTCCATCAAGCCATACAAGGTAAGCTTGGCTTCCTTCCTTATTCAGTTCTCTCATTGCACATAGTGCCAACATAATGGGTACTCTTCGCCTCTTGCTAAAACCATAGAAGTCGATGATCTTCCCGGTGGAGTCTGTGAACGAAACCTTCCTCTCCTTGCAATCAATTATCGCTTTGTTTTTGGTTAGCCAATCCATACCCATAATAATATCGATGTCGGCCATGTCCATAACGTTGAGGTTTTCGATTGAGATATGGTCATTTCCTAGTTCAACTGCTATATTTGGACAACATTGGTCTATGAGTACAATTTCTCCCGTGGGTGTCACTACGTCTAAGGCCTTTTCTTTCCTTATAGTTTTCAGTTCAAGTAGGTCTACACATGCTTTTGAGATGAAAGAATGCGAGGCTCCGGTATCAAATAATATAATGATAGGCATACTTGAAATCTGGCAGATACCTGTGAGGTTCTCGGCATCCTTTTCTGCATCGTCTCCCTGAGTCAGACAAAAGGCTCTCCCTTGACGGTTGGCCTGTGATGGTAGTTGTGGCGCTTGGTTCCTGTTCTGATTCTGTGGAGGTGCATTTCTTCTAGGTGGTTGCGCCCTATTTTGACATGCTCCAATCGGCTGAGGGTTCCGATTATAGTTGTTATATCCATTGTTCGAACACCTTGCAGCAAAATGTCCAACTCTTCCGCATCAGTAGCAAACATTATTCCTGGCCATGCATTCTCGACCTATGTGGTCTCTCCCACAACGATTGCAGTTGCTTCTGATAGGGGCAGGAGCACGGTTGGTCTGGGGGTGCTCTCTGGAAGTGTTGGTTCCCAGATTGGAACCTCTGGTTTCCTTGCCATGGCCTCTTATTTGGACGGTGGTTCAGTCGGAATCCTTGACGTGAAGGGTGTTCAAACCTCCTCTTGTTATCCTGTCGAGGTGGTTGACTGGAAGATGATTGCACCGCTGTATTTTTAGGCGGGGTTGCCTCTATTGCCATTGCTCTTCTCAGTGCGGACTTGTATGTCAGTCCCTCCAAGCAAGCTAGTGCAGTCTGGACTTCCCTTCTTAGTCCGGATCGGAACCTTTTCAATTTCTTGTTATCCGTATCGATATGTTTCGGTGCATAGCGCGACAGTGCGAAGAACTTACGGTCGTACTCTTGCACGGTGTCCGTTCCCTGCTTCAGACTCATAAATTCTTCTTCCTTGCTCAATTGGTACGTTTTCGGGACGTACCTCTCATATAGTTCGGCTTTAAATTCTTCCCAAGTAAGAGTAGCAGCCTCCTCGTCAGTGAGGGTGCTCAGATAGCTTTCCCACCAATAATCCGCTTCGCCTTGTAGTTGATAAGGCATACATATCATTTTCTCCTCTTCAGTGCATTCGAGGTAGCGAAAGATTCGCTCCATTCTCCGCACCCTGACGGCGGCTTTCTCGGGGCTTCCAGTACCATCATAAGTAGGTGGTTTTTGTTGAGAAAATATTTCCCCAATCTTTCGAGGTGGAGGAGGAGGTGCTTCTTGTTCTCTTTCCCCCTGCTCCTCGCTTTCCTCATCTTCTTCCTCATGGATTTCATGAAGATTTCTCATACGGGGTCGGCCTCTTGGCGGCATTCTATAAAATAGGCACAATTAATGTCAAGCGCAGTTGAATAACGAATTAGTTTGCGAAAATAAACGTTCTCATACAATTACTCGCGTATTCCTTGATCATCAATCATGGTTACAATCAATCATGTGGTATTATCATGCCATAGCGTATCTCGCTATTCATTTCAATTCTAAAAAAATTCACAACATTATGCATGCCCGGCTATCATTTGTCTTCCTCTTCGCATTTCAATAAATCACCTTGATAAAATAAGATTAACTAATACAATAAATATATTTTCGTACGCCTCCACGCTTGCTAATATTTTTTTGTTCCTTCGGTATTACGACTCGATGCATAGTTCCCTCCTTTAGACTTGATTCCGAGGTTTTCCCTATACTATGATTTGTACAATTCGTCATCGTTTGCTTGTAATTCATAGAAATGTATCGTGTTGGGGTAATGGGAGTAAAGTGCATCGAATGTTAGAGTTATTCGGAGTTGTACGAACTCGGTGTACCCGGTCCGTTTGATTTGGCGCTGGTTCAGCCCTTTTCAGGCTGTGCCGCGGCCTGTGGTCCTGCCCCACAGTGAGACCGCGACATTTCGCCTAAGATTCGCGTGTCTGTCGTTGCCCGCGGTTGAGGACCGCGGCATTTAGCCGTGTTTTGAGGTCTCTGTCGTTGCCCGCGGTTGGGGACCGCGGCGGAGGATTTTCAGGCCTGTCATCGCCCGCGGTGGATGACCGCGGCTCCAGGCTGAGAAATGGCTAGCGAGGCGCGGTCCGCGGCCTCACCCGCGGCTTGACCGCGGCGATTTGCCTTGTTTCCGAGCCTCTGTCGTTTCACGCGGCGATGTCTCGGTTTGTTGTGTCTCCAGCGTCCCGTGGCCTCCTAACTCAACGAATCCTTGCCATTTTCACGTATCGACTTTCTCTTACTTGAAGTTGCTCATATTTGTTTCTTCAATACTCAAGTTTATAATATAATGGTCGTATATATATTCGAACTCCAACTATTACAATGTAACCCGCTATATAAGTCATTCGTTTGAGAATATTTATACAATCGTTTTCCCCCAAAATTTTCTTCATTCACACCATGAGTACATGGATAATTCGGAGCTCAACGTTGATTAAAATTTTGATTTTTCCATTCTTTCACGACAAAAATTGGATTCCATTTGGAACCGATCGACAATGTTTAATCATCTATGATTACATTTTTAATACTTCCCAAAATATGGAATAATACTAAGTTAGGATTGCTACGCTAATCCTAAGCCAAAAGATGAATCGCTGTTTTTCTTCACGGATGGAATACTTCATCGTTATCATCCCATGCCAGTAAATGAGCTGCGGCGTCTTGATTAAATTGATATTGCACCTCGTCGATTAAATTCCAATCCTCGTAATCGTGAGCCTCATGACCTACCACTCCTAGCTCGGGTTCGGCTAGACCTCCATTCAAGTTTCCTTCGTTGTTTCCCGACGGTGCATCGTTCATTGCTAGTAAGGCCTTGTCGTTCTCTTCCCATTCATTTAAGTTTTCTATCTCATCCCACATCATGGGGTCGTCGTCGAGTCCTAGTTGTCCTTGATCGTCTTCTTCGCCTTCCTCTTCCTCCGGGTCCTCTTCTGGGTCTTCTTCTTCTTTGGGGTCTTCTTCTGGGTCTTCCTCGTCTTCGTTGGCGGCTTCCATTGCTTCATCTTGAGCCGGTGGTTGGTGTGGGTCCTCCGCTTGATCCATCTCTTGGATGTTGACCTTGTAGACTCTTGGGACTCCCCTTCCTCGAACTCCATCCATGACGTAATCGACTACGCTCTTTTCATATCCGGGAGGCATTCTAGGTCCAGGGCCATAGGGTCCAATTGGTGGTTCACCCACCTCGTCATCTTGGGTCCAAAGTCGCTCCATGAATCCATCGGCAGCGGCGAACATAAGGTTTTGCTCCACAAGTACTTGTAGGAAATCGCTTGCTTGCTCCCAAGCCCATGGTCGCCAATTAACGGGTAAGATCTCCATGAGCCTTACGATTGCTTGGGCATCGTTGATCCCGTATTCCTCCACGGAAACCCAATCGTTGCAAAATTGGTTGACTAGAGAGTGAACGTTCGGTTCGTTGGCGTAGTTCCTATTTAAGTAGAGGTCGAGCATTGCCCTCCGGCATGTTTCTTCGCGAACTTGTCGTCCTAACACATTTCTAAACATGGCTGCGAGAACGAGATCAGTTGGGTTAGTCGTGCGAATAATAACAAATAAATTAATACAAATAAAGGTATTAAGGTATGATGTTTCACATCTGTTGTGATGAATTCCATCACGATTAAGTATATATTAAGGTTATCCGAATGATGCAAACGCGAAATTCTTTCGCATTACATAATATATAATAGCCTAATAAAAATCTAAAAATAGAAAATACAACAATGCATGACAATAATTTTATTTATTCTCAAAATCAATCTCATCACAAAATTTCAACTACCATATAATCATGCAATTAGCAATCCACCAAGTGTATATCATATCATTCAAGGAATTCACATGTTCCATATCTAATCATGCTTTCCAAATTCATGCTTCACAATTCACAATCAATATATAATTTTAACTCATCAACTCTTAAAACTCATGCTTTCATAAAATATTTTGATTTACAAAATATGCTCCCAAGTGGTATTTTAAACCGTAAATCATACTCCTTTAAAACAATATCAAGCTTCGATTAAACCTTTATGCTCAATGTTTTAAAAAGTTTTAAGCCCATAAAAGCGTACCTCAATGTTTGATGACGGTGTGGCGCGTTATGGAGAGGGATCGAGCTTTAACAACGGTCGCTATTTCCGAACCAACAAAGAACACAAAATGATTCCAAATTCTCATATAATCCAAATAGTGCAATTGATGGCATGTTTTCAACAATGTAGAAAGAACATAGATTTCAAGTTCTTGCATAAGAAAGAATTAGGCTCAAAATTTGCTATCCCTTTAAATCAAAGCATGGATTCAATAGGAATCAAGGTAAGAGATAGATTCAAAGAAAATCATGTCAAGAGATTTATAAGCATAGAGAAATCCTAGAAGTTTCACAAAGGATCCAAAGAATAATCAAGTCGAAAGCAAGATGAGCATAGATAAAACATGGAAATTCTACAAGGAATCCAAACAATTATTTCAAGAAGATGAGCATAAGGAATTTAAGGAAATTTCACAAGGAATTCAAACAATTATTTCAAGAAAGCAAACATGAAGAAGTGATGGAAATTTCAAAGGAGTTCAAACAAGTGTTTCAAGAAGGCATGCATGCTCATACTAAACAAATATCCAATCAAGGTTAGAAATGAATAAATCATGGAATTCAAATCAGCATGCATTAAAATGGAAACCTCGAATCTAAGAGGTCAAGGTATCGAGCCAAATAAAACCTACGCTCTAATACCACCTTCTGTCATGCCCCCAAACCGGGCCTATGCGACAGTCCCAGGTGCGACACAATGCACGCTAAGGGAAGTTGTGGTTTTAAGAAGAAATATTTAATCATGCGGTAGCAGGTAAAGATTCGATCGAAAATGAAAAAAAGAGAATGAGGTTTAAATAAATTATTCGTAGCGGAGATTAGAATCAATTAAATGGTTACAAGCATGATGAGTCAATAAGTTAACAAATGCTTGAAAGGAAAAGAGATAAATAGTTCGCAGCGGAAAATGGAGTAAAATAATTTATAGAAGCATGATGGAACTATATTTTAAGTCATGCTTGAAAGAATGCAAAAGGGCATATTTCAATTTAGAATGCAAGTACAAATGAGACTATGTATGAAGACATAGCTCGTCGCTTCGATACCATAACCAACGAATTAAATCATGCTAGGAGAACAAGAACAATTAGCATGCTTTTGGCAAGAATGAACCATATGAATAATAAGAGGTTTCATGAACTAGCATTGAATCAATCAAACCTTCAAGAATTCGAATCATATCAAGATTTAAAGGAAATGCGAATCAATCATCCAAGTATTTGAAAGCTTAATACAAAATGAGATTGAGAAAGTTTAGATCGTAAATCCAAGTAATCATAGGGGTGCAATACATGCCATTCAAAAGATATGATCAAAAGAAAAATGGATTCGAAATGTAGTACAAACCGAACAATTAATACAATTAAGAATCATTCCGGTTTCCTCCTTCGATCCCCTCCTCATAACGTCACCTTCACCTTCATCAATCGGTACCTATATGCAGGGAAAACACACATAGGGGCTAAGTACACGAATGTACCCAGTGGTCACGGTGTCCCAAAAACAAATACATATATATATATCATGAAAACACCGCACACTCATGCATAATACAAGTTTTTATTGAAAGCTTTATGTATATGCATAAAACATTTTCCTCACTTGGGAGCTCCCACTCAAATTAGGCACCACGTAATCATTTTCCCAACATATCAATATTTCATATTTAATATGATCACATAATCACAAGGGGTAAGATAGGAGTGGCCACTCGCTATCTACCCGGTAAGGTTTAATCACCCTTACCCAACCGGTAGTCTTATTACTATCCGGGCTAATGCAATAGGCTTACAATACCACGGGGGTAGCCACTTCCCCGATCCAACACATCTCCAAATATATCTGTCGCGCCCCCAAACCGGGCCTATGCGACAGTCCCACGTGCGACACAATGCACGCTAAGGGAAGTTGTGGTTTTAAGAAGAAATATTTATTCATGCGGAAGCAAGTAAAGAGTCGATCGAAAATGAAATAAAATTATGAGGTTCAAATAAATAGTTCGCAGCGGAGATTAGAATCAATTAAATGGTTACAAACATAATGAGGTAATAATTTAGGTTATGCTTGAAAGAATGCAAAAGGGCATATTTCAATTTAGAATGCAAGTACAAATGAGACTATGTATGAAGACATAGCTCGTCGCTTCGATACCATAACCAACAAATTAAATCATGCTAGGAGAACAAGAACGATTAGCATGCTTGGGCAAGAATGAACCATATGAATAATAAGAG
>JAPKLW010001310.1:0-47033 GCA_026898455.1 Plectranthus barbatus
TGTTATTCATATATTGTTAGCATAGATTTGAATTGCATGGTTAGATGTTTAGAAACAACTCAACGATTGAATCATGCTTAGCTATAAGACTTCACTTGAGTAGCTCGGTATTCTAGTACGCGAATCGAGAAGAACTTGGATTGATATTTTATTCTTGTGTGTGGTTGAGAGTTTATTGTGATTGAACTTTTACCGCATCAAGTTTTGGCGCCGTTGCCGGGGACTTCATTTAGTAGGTTGCTAGATATTGGGGGAAAAGTGAAGCTTGTAGGCTAGGTGTTTGTGTTTTTGTTTGTGTGAATATTGTCACTAACATTTGTTTGATAATTGTTCTAAATTTGTATTCTTTTGGATTTTTGTTTTTGTTGGAGACTTGCCTTTGTTGGATTCTTGTAGATGTCTAACATGGAGAGACTTATTAATGTGCAACGGCAATTGGAGGAGATGAGAGCCCTAATGATGCAAAGACAAAGACCACGAATGCCTATTCGAAATGTGTATGAGGAAATGTTTGAATGTAGTAACCAATGGCCGGAGGAGGAAAGAGCTTCTCCAATGGTGGATGTTGTAAAGGTATCTCATGATGATGATTTTTGGAGGAGACAAATAGAGCTCATGCAAGAAGAACTTAAATTGTTGAAAAGATCAAGGAAAGAGCATGAGGAAAGGCAAGAAATAGAGGTGAAGAAAGAAGATGAACCGGTAAGGGAAAGAAAAGTAATACTTCAAGTTGATGAGGTAAATGAAGATATCAAGGAGCCGGCACAAATTTTTGAAAGTATGGAGAAGGATGAGAGTGCAAATATAGAGATGAAACCCGAGGAAACATTAGGAGATAGCAAAGAAAATGAGGAAACCGAAGAAATCATTAGTGAAGAGATAATGGGTGTTCATCAAGAAGAGCTCGTGAAGAAAGGCACCGAGGATACGGTGAAGAACATTGAATGATGTAGAATTGAGGATCCTTCACTTGAAGAGATTCCAACAATATCGGCATTGGAACATTTCATAGAAGAGGAAAAGCCGACAATAAGCAAGGAGAATGAGGATAGGATGAAGCGGGGAATATCAACTTGGGAAGTAGGCAAGGTTGAGGAGAGAATGGTGAGTGCATTAGATGAATGGATCAATGAATTTCTTGAAGTGGGGATTACTTTGGAGAATGTCTTAAGGATCACTTCAAAGAAGGAGCACTCATTCATGCAATTCGAGTTCAACAAGATGATCGATCCTCCTTGGAGAGAAGATAGGGGTGAAAGAAAAATTGCCTTGAACAAATTGCTCCCAAGTAAATGCCAATTAAGGAAGAAAGGTGTATTAAAAACCCACACAATTTTTGATAATGGGTGATGTGGTAAGGTCGTCTAGCTACCGACGTTAAGGAAGCGCTTGTTGGGAGGCAACCCAACCAATTTTATTGCTTTTGTTTAATTGCTTTTAGTTGCTTTGATTTGGAATAAATGTCTAGTTTGTTTAGTTTTGTGTTTGTAGGAGGAACTACAAGATCGAGAGGAGTGACGATACACCGTCCACCATTTTTGCAAACTTAGTCTCACTTGACTAAGTTTGGGGGATTATGTGCCGGTAGCCGGTGCCTTGGTTTCTTCTTCTCCATCTCCTATCCTTTATCTTACATTTAGTTAGTTGTTGGATATTGTCCCTTTATTGAATAATGATTTGGAACTTCGATTGGGTTGTATTATGATTTACATCTACTTTGGTTTTGGATTTGAATGTGGATGATGATTGTGGAATGATTTTGTATGATGAATGGATGGATGATTTTGGCAAGTACATGTGTTAATCTTTTCCATTTGGTTTTGGTGTGTGGATATGTTATGGTTTGGAATGAATGGTGGAAATGGTGGATATTGTTGTATTTTTTTGTTGATAATTGGTTTGTGGATAAGTTGGTGGATATGAGAGCTTATTCGGCTAGTTTATGCTCAATTGTTTGGTGGTGTATGTTTTGTAGTAGGTGCAAATAAGGAATGGAGAGCGAAGATCGTGCCTACTGATGGGTAACGTTTTCTATCGTCTTTCCTACCATTTAGTTTGTTACATTTGTGTTTTGGAATGTAGATTGTTGTAGGATTGTTGTGTGCTTGTGTGTGTGTGATGACCCTAAATGAGAGCTTGAGATTTTATCATGATTTACTTAGTGGAGTTTGATGTCTACCTCAACTTATGATAGGGTGGAATCTAGTTTTCAAAGCATGTTTTAAGTTTAACTTTTGAATTCCCGAGTTTTTTATATGGTTAATGCATAGGACTTGACAAAAAAAACTATGAAGTTTGAGCTATGATATTGTCATATCTTTATTGATTTTGAGTGGCAAGATTGAGAGTACGAGATCTAGAACTTGCATGCGTTCTCTATCTATTGGCATGAGTGTGTAACTAGAAAATGATCTTAGGCCATCATTTCTTAGTCCTACCTTTCACACCGGGAGTATAAGGTGGCTATTATCATGATTTTGCCTTTCATATCTTTGACCCCCGTGATTGAGCTTTATTGGTGAATTTTCCTTGATATAATTAGGATCAAGTTTGGGGGGAAAGAGTGTATGAGGGTGAATACGGTGATGAGAGTTGTGTTGGGAATTGATTGGTTTGTATTGATAAGCAATGTTGAGGCATGAAAGAATGAAATGAAAGATTGTTGTTGATCCTAGAAAAATGAGCACCTTCAAAAAATTTTGGTGCAAATGTTTGAAAGAAAAAGAAAAAAAAAAGAGATCAAAGAGAGCACCCACAAGATGAATGAAAGATGGTGCTAGAAAAGAAAAATAAAAGAAAGGGAAAAAGAGAGATAGAAAAGTGTTGTGAAACGAATAAGCCTCGGGGTTTGTAATGGTTCGAAAAGAACAAGTTTGGGGGTTTTGGGAAATTGAGAAGTTTAGTCACTTTGGCCCAAAACCACCCACCTTTTAGTTAGCCACGTTACAACCCGTGAAAAGACCTTTTTGATTCTAGAAACTAACTCATTGTAGTATAGTGGTGAGAATGGTTGCAAGCCTATGGAAATCAAGCTCGATATCTTGTGAAATGTGTGAAATCTCATCATCCCTAAACACGTGAGGGAGCGCTTTCGTTTCTTGTATCCATGTTTGATGAGTGGTTCATGTCCTTAGCATTAACCTTGTTACAAAGTTAGGTGATGATCTCATTTTACTTGAACATGCTAAGATAACTTTGATGAGCTATGAGGTGTTGCATGAGGTAGATTAATTACTCTGCTTTATTTTGATTGAGGATAATCAAAGGTTTAAGTTTGGGGTTATGATACGTGCATAAAATGACCCGTATTTTGATATGTGAACATGCTCGTTTGTGGCTATTTTACTCCCGTATCATATGATTTTGTAGTATTTTGGTTGTGTTTTCGTGTTTTGTGTGCTTCACATGTGTAGGATAGGTTTTTGGCATAAACAAGCATATTTGGTAGAGTTTTGGAGGAAAATCGCAAGGTTTTGGAGTTTGGAGAGCTCGACCGGCTGAGCGGGTGCAGGACCGGCCGAGCGGGGCTTCAGAGGGCTCGACCGGCCGAGCGAAGGCAGGACCGGCCGAGCGAAGCTGCAGGATTTGGTTCAGAGAGCTCGACCGGTCGAGCAAGTGCAGGACCGGTCGAGCGAGTGCGGGCAGTGACTTGGCTCCATCGAGCCATGCCTTGCTCGGCCGAGCCAAGTCGGTTCTTGGCGGTTGTTGGCAGTTATTGATAGCCCGGGTGAGCCAAACTTCGACCGGGCGATCCGAGGGCCTGATTGCTTGCCTATAAAAGGGGAAAGAGCAGTTATTTGAGGAGCTTTTTGTCACTTTTCACGTACGATAGTAGATTTTTCCCTAGATTCCATTTTTCCATTCCAATTCATCTTAGTCCTAGAGCATCTAGGAGATTAATTCATCAATACTTGGAAGAGATTGAAGATTAAAGGCGGTGGATCAAGTCAACCAAATCCAAATTGGGGAAGAATCTTATTTCTACTTTCAAATTGTAATGAAGTTCATTAAATTCCAAATTGTATTTGCACAATTGAAAGGTATGAAGTTCTAAACCATTTTGGATGTTGATTTGAGGAAGGATGCATGAGAATTTGGTATGAGAATTGTTTGTTTACTTTCCTTTGAGAGCTTGGATTTCACTAGAGCTTGTTCCTTACCTCTTAGGTGTAGGTAATAGCCAACTTAGGAGGTAGTTGACGTGAACGCTGCAGCCAACACGCGGGCGGAATCGTCGTGAATAATGTTAATTCATACGATTTTAGTTCCAATCCATGTGCGGTGCTAGGTCGTAGGGCAATAATTGACGAACTATTTGGAGTGGTCTAGGGCTAAATAACGTGACTGTTTGCTAGTTCTAGATCATCAACCGGTAGCTCACCGTGACAAGGGGTTATCGAGTGTAGGGTCGATTGCTCAATCTCCTAGGAATTAAATAATGTTTTCAACAATGATTAACCAAATTTGATTGCATCTCTACTCATCTCAACATCCTATCTTCCTAGCTTGAGAATTGTGTTTGTCTTGGTTTACCATATTGAGAAGGATTGTTCTATTAATATTTGTTGGTTAAATTCGTGTTATTCATATATTGTTAGCATAGATTTGAATTGCATGGTTAGATGATTAGAAACAACTCAACGATTGAATCATGCTTAGCTATAAGACTTCACTTGAGTAGCTCGGTATTCTAGTAGGCGAATCGAGAAGAACTTGGATTGATATTTTATTCTTGTGTGTGGTTGAGAGTTTATTGTGATTGAACTTTTACCGCATCACCGATCACATCCCCCCCCCCAAACTTATTCATTACACATGATAGAATAAGTTTGTGGGAAAAAGATCACGGAGATGTGTGGAAACCTCACTGTGGTGGGGGCCAATACTGTGGGAAACAGGCCATGAACTGTCGCATCTCATCCTCCGCCTCTTGCTGGCATCGCCCTTGTTCCCGCTCCAACTCAAAGTGGCGCTGTTGCGCCGCCCACTGCTCCTGCTCTCAGTCGAAATGGCGCTGCTGCGCAGACCACTGCGCTCTCTGCTCATCCTCGAAGGATCTGCGCTCGGTGGAGTATGTGGCCTGAGCTGCTGCTAAACCCTATAGCTGGGTGTGCCAGTCGCTCCACTGACGCTCCAGATTATCCAGTCGCTGCTCGAACGCCACACAATGTGTGCGACGCTCGTAAAAGGTGGAGGCACCCCCC
This sequence comes from Plectranthus barbatus, assembly GCA_026898455.1. NCBI lineage: Eukaryota > Viridiplantae > Streptophyta > Magnoliopsida > Lamiales > Lamiaceae > Plectranthus > Plectranthus barbatus. Next base: position 5,205 of record JAPKLW010001310.1, read on the forward strand.
CTCGGGGTGTCCTGGAATGTGCCCCCCTGGGATGTGTCGGCATCGCCCTCGGAAGTGCCGCCCGTCAGTAGGAAGCGCGGCTGCTCGTCGTCATCTCCCTGATCATGGTCCTGTTCGCCGGTGTCCTCGTCATCCTCTCCATCCTCGCCATCCTCTCTATCCTCTCCACCCTCATCATCGTCCACTCCTCCAAGGGACTGTCTCGCCATAGCATCTGCGGCAGACTGAACCGCCTCGGCATGTGCTAAAGTGTCCAGCTTCCAATTCTGGCGGTATCTGCGAAGCCCTACATTAGTGAGCTTGGGGTTCGGCAGTGGGAAGGGCGGCGGTGAGCGCTGACAGAGGAGGTAGGGTGGGTGACCGGTCTGAAGGAACCGGAGAGCAACCAGCTTTTTGATTGTGAGCTTTGTGACTGGTTCGGCGTGTTGCTCCCCCGGTTCAATCCCCATGGACAGAATGAGGTGGGTCCACAACCCACCGATGCAAATCGGGCCCCGGCTAGCACAAGAGCTCGACTGGACTGTAGTAGAAAGAGCTGGGCGAAGTTAAGATGTTGCTCATGAAGCATGCAGTAAATTGCCATAAGCTCGACGTCCCTCATCGAGCTATTGTCCTTCCTGGCAAAAAGTGTGTGCACCAAGATCCTCTGGATTATCCGGAAGACAGGGTTCCGGATCATTGAAGCTTTGCACTTGCCGGATTCCCAAGCTGGGCTGCCCTCAGCACAAATGGTGCGCCAGAAAACTTTGGGATCGAATCCCCTCGGCTTGGTGTACACGCCAATGTCGGGGACCCCGAAGGCTCTGTTTATCTCCTTCGTGGTTAGAGTGCGATCTGCATTAAGGGCCAGGAAGGTGGCTCCTGTTGGTGTGTTCCAGCCGGTAGTGGAGAGCTCGAAGGTGGTGAGGATCTCCAGTGTGAAACGCCAGTAGGTGGGATCCTCAAGTTCCAGAAGGGGGGTCCATCCAATGTTGGAGAGGAGCTCCTTGATATTGTCGTAGAGTCCCAGTGTCCGGAGAGTGTCGACATCCGGGTATTGAGTCGCCTCGACCCCATTTTCAACCAAGGCCTTGAATTTGTGGTGGAGGTCTAGTCCTTGGATAACAATTCAATAGCTCTCCGGCCTTGTGGAAGGAATGCGGCGTCGGGATGCCATTTCAAACTGCTATACAAAACCAATAGTGAGAACCAGCACAACGAAAGGGAAAATATGTAAAATAATTTAAACTTACAAAGTATGTAACATCTCCATATTCTAACTAAATAAAACTATGCATAAGCACACCACCTTCTCAAAATGAATTAACATTTCGAAGGTTATCCAAAAGTTCCCCAACTCAATCATATGGAGCACAACAAATCCCAAAAATAAATCCCTAGCCTACACAATTCAATCGTCACCAACACAAATCCCCAAATAAATGCATGGATCCTAATAGTGCTAAACAAATATTCCAATACCATAAATATGCTTAAACATAATAATTAACTCAAATTACTAAATAAGAACGAAAAATTTAAGTAAATAAACCACAGTTCAACCTACATTATCAACGAAACGATGAAACATGTGTACGAAATTGAAATAGACATGAGAATGAAGAAGATTACCTTGAATTGGAAGAGAAATTTGAAGAAAAGATCTAAACCCTAGAATTTGGGCATTTGGTGTTTTTGAACGAAATTTGGAAAAGTAATCGGATGGAAATCGTCTATTTGGGATGGGTAGGCCGTGTGTTGAACGATTCGTGAAATAAACGGGTGTGGAAGTCGAATTGGAGTTGGGAATTTTCGTGGGTGTGAGAGGTTTTTGAGAGAGAGAGAGAATTGTGAGGGAAAGAGGGGGTTTTCTAAGTTAAAAACCCGTCAAAATTACAATTTCGGCGACCCAGAATGCATACGGTGATCGTCGATTTTGTTCTTGGTTCGCCGAAATTGGTTCGAACCAATTTCAGGGAAATTACAATTTCGGCGACCCGTTTACACTTTCGGCGATCGCCGAAAATGTAAATGGGTCGTCGATTTTGTACCGAAGCAAAAATTAAAAAATGCAATTTCGGCGACCAAATCAACAAAATTGGCGATTGCCGAATTCATTTTCGGGTCGCCGATTTTGCTTCGAACCTGAAAAATTTTGACGACGAACTCGGCGACCCAGGTTTCACGATCGGCAATCGCCGAAAGTGTAAATGGGTCGTAGTTTTTTCTTTTTCTGGCAGTTCCTCGCATTTCGAACTCCTCACCTGCACCCATTAACTCAACAACCAAACGTGAACACACAATGTGGAAAAAAATGGAATAAGGAGATGTTAAAATGCGTAAAACAATGCAATAAACTCAATTACAGGTTGGGTTTCCTCCCAACAAGCGCTTTATTTAACGTCTGTAGCTAGACGCAACAGCATACATCCTATGGGTCGTCTAGGTGAAGTTCACAGACGAACGACACAGACTCATACTGAACATACGTTTTGACTCGGTTACCATTGACAGTAAAGTGTGTGCTATCAGAACGTAGCAACTCTACAGTGCCATTAGAATTCACTTTATTAATCACATATGGACCAGTCCATTTAGATTTGAGTTTTCCAGGAAACAAATGGAGACGGGAATTAAATAGAAGTATCTGATACCCCGGCTTGAAGTCACGGGGATGAATGCGCTGATCGTGAAATCTCTTGGCGCGCTCCTTGTACAGCCTCGAACTCTCGTATGCTTCAGTCCGGAATTCTTCAAGCTCAGTCAATTGTATACGTCTCTGCTCAGTTGCAGTCTTCAGATCCCAGTTAATTTTCTTGACTGCCCAGTATGCTCTATGTTCCAGCTCAACTGGAGGGTGGCATGATTTTCCGAATGCCAACTGATATGGTGACATACCAATCGGAGTCTTGAATGCGGTTCTGTATGCCCATAGAGCATCGTCCAAGCGAGTGGCCCAAACCTTCCTAGAAACTACAGATTTTTCTAGGATTTGCTTGATTTCTCTGTTGGCCAACTCTGCTTGTCCATTGGCTTGGGGGTGATATGGAGAAGTGATTTTATGATGCACTCCATATTTTGCTAGCAAACTCCCCAGCCACTTGTTTTTGAAGTGTGATTCTCCATCACTCAATAGTGCTCGAGGTGCTCCAAACCGAGTCCAAATGTTCTTTTGTAAGAACTTGAGCACCACCTTAAAATCATTTGTGGTAGTTGGGATGGCTTCAACCCACCGGGTCACATAGTCCACAGCCAGTAAGATGTATTGATATCCATGAGACTTAGGGAATGGTCACATGAAATCAATGCCCCATACATCGAAAGGCTCAATCTCCAGCATGTACTTCTGAGGCATCTCGTCCTTCTTTGAAATGTTCCCCATCCTCTGGCATCTGTCGCATCCAGCCACGAATTTCTGACAGTCGCGGTAAATAGTAGGCCAATAAAACCCGCTGGTGAGGATTTTTATGGCTGTTCTATTCGCCGCGCAGTGGCCTCCATATGGGGACAAATGGCAGTCCCCCCATTATTTGCTCACGCTCTTGCATCCCGATGCACCGCCTTATTACCATATCAGCACAGCGGCGGTAGAGAAATGGCTCATCCCAATAGTAGAACTTGCAGTCATGCAAGAACTTTCTCTTCTGGTGTGAAGACAGATCAGGTGGTAGAACACCTGTAACCAAATAATTTACCAGATCCATATACCATGGATCTACCTCCTCCACAGCTAGCAGCTGCTCATCTGGAAACACTTCAGTAATCCGGATTTTTGGGTCATCTCCCTCTATCGGATTCTCCAGCCTTGACAAGTGGTCTGCTACCACATTCTCATAGCCTTTCCGGTCCTTGATTTCCATGTCAAATTCCTGCAGTAGCAGGATCCACCGGATCAGTCTTGGCTTTGCCTCCTTCTTCGCAAACAGATAACGGATCGCAGCATGATCCGTATAAACCACCGTCTTTGCCCCAACCAGATATGCCAGAAACTTGTTGAAAGCGAAGACTACTGCCAGAAGCTCTTTCTCAGTAGTGGTGTAGTTCACTTGAGCTTCATCCAAGGTTTTGCTCGCGTAGTGAATCACCCGGAATATTTTGTTCCTTGTATGCCCTAGAGCAGCCCCAACTGCTGTATCACTGGCGTCGCACATTAATACAAATGGCTCAGACCGGTCTGGAGATATGAGAACTGGGGTGGTCGTCAGGGTCAGCTTCAGCTTCTTGAAAGCCTGCAAATAATTTTCATCAAATACGAACTTTGCATCTTTCATGAGTAAAGCACTGAGAGGTTTAGAGATTTTAGAAAACTCCCTTATAAACCTCCGGTAGAAGCCTGCGTGACCTAGAAAGCTCCTTACTGACTTCTCGTTGGTGGGCGGTGGCAACTTTGAGATCGCCACAATTTTGGCGCGATCCACTTCCAAACCTGCAGCAGAAACTTTGTAACCGAGGACTATGCCCTCTCGTACCATAAAATGGCATTTTTCCCAATTTAAAACAAGGTTAGTTTCTTCACAGCACTGCAGGATAGTAGTCAGGTTTTCCAAGCAGTTATCAAATGAATGACCAAACACTAAAAAATCATCTATAAAAACTTCCATAATATTCTCTACAAGTCCATTAAAAATTGACATCATGAATCTTTGAAATGTAGCAGGAGCATTACATAAACCGAATGACATGAGTGTGTAAGAAAATATACCGTATGGACATGTAAAAGCTGACTTATGCTGGTCCTCGGGGGCTATCACTATTTGGTTATATCCAGAATAACCATCTAAGAAACAATAAAACTCATACCCCGCTAACCTATCCAGCATCTGATCAATAAAGGGCAAGGGAAAGTGGTCCTTATGTGTAGCACTGTTAAGTGCTCTGTAGTCGATGCACATTCTCCAGCCTGTGATAGGTCGGTGAGCAATATCTTCGCCACTTTCGTCTTTAATGACAGTCATTCCCCCCTTTTTGGCCACCACTTGGGTAGGGCTCACCCACTCACTATCTGAAATGGCATAGATCATGCCAGCATCCAAAAGCTTCATTACCTCCTTTCGCACCACTTCCTGTATGATCGGATTTAGCCTTCGCTGTGGTTGCACCTTAGGCTTGTATCCGTCTTCAAGTAAGATCCTGTGCATACAGATAGAAGGGCTAATACCCCTGATGTCAGATAATGACCACCCAATAGCAGATTGGTGGTCTCTCAATACCCTCAATAATCTATCTAATTGACTAGTAGATAGGGTAGCAGATATGATTACCGGATAAGTGTCATTTTCCCCCAAGTATGCATACCTCAGGTGGTCCGGTAGAGACTTCAGCTCTAGCACAGGTGGCTCTTTCCTCTCCTCTTGTTGTAGAGCTTTCTTACGGGCTTCTTCTTCTTCCTCCTCACTCCTCAACTTCAAAAAATTTGCGCTTTCCATCTAATTCTTTTCACCTGCATCATCCAGTGCTAGAACAGACTCTAGCAGCTCATCACAAACATCATATAGATCATCGCAAGAATAAACAGAGTTTTGCACACCATAATCTAAAGAATCAGTGGAAATAATAGAAGAGTCGAAGGGATACAAAACCTGGACCATGTCACACTCTGCATAGCAGTCATCAGAATCATGTCGCTCCATGGCCTTGTAGATAGAGAAAGTGATTTTCTCATCGTTCACCCTCAAGGTAAGCTCCCCCTTTTTTATGTCTATCAGTGCATCAGCAGTATTGAGGAAGGGCCTCCCAAGTATCAGTGGAATATTGCGGTCTTCTTTCATATCTAGGACCACAAAATCAGCAGGGAAAATAAATTCCCCAACCTTCACTAATACATTCTCTACTACCCCTTTAGGGTAGTTCACCGACCTGTCAGCCATTTGAAGTCGAATGGTGGTCGGTTTAATGTCGTCGATTCTCAATCTATTAAAAATAGAGAGGGGCATCAGATTAATGCTAGCCCCTGAATCGCATAAGACTTTCTCGAAAGTCTGTCCACCAATTATGCAGGTGATGGAGAAGCAGCCCGGGTCAGCCCTCTTTATCGGCATTTTCTTTTGAATAATTGCGTTGCATTCTTCAAACAAATTGACTGTCTCGAATGCCCCGAACGGATTCTTCTGGGTAACCATATCCTTCAAAAATTTCATGTACCCAGGAATTTCCTGCACAACTTCAATTACAGGGAGATTAATCTGAATTTTCTTCATGTGCTCCAGAAATCTCTTATATCTCTCCTCTTTCTGCTTTTTGGCGAAACGCTGTGGAAAGGGCACAGCTACTGGACCGGCTGGCTTGGGACTGTCTTCAGGACAGGTTCCCTTGCTCTTTTGAGTCTATTCTTCTTCAGGAAAAACAGGAGCCGGCCTTGCAACTTCAGGTTGCACAGGCATATCAATGGGCATAGATGGCCCTTCATATCCCCTACCACTGCGAGTAGTAATTGCATTGCAGTGGTCTTTTGGGTTAACCACAGTATTGCTGGGGAAGTGTCCAGGAGTATGCTGGTTACCGACTGCATTGGCGATCTGGGAGATATGTGTATCCATCTGTTTCATGTGTTTTCCTATCTCCCCCATACCAGTCTGTAGTGCAGAAATTTCCCCTTCCATCTTTGTGGTTTTGGTATTTGACAATGAGATAAACTGGGTCAGAAGCTCCCTCATACTTGGCTCTCTAGGCTCACTGGTGCCCCCATTATTTGCAGAAAATCCAGGTGGACGCTGTAATGCATTATTCGGATTGGCATAAGAGAAATTGGGGTTATTTCTGTTGTTTGGGTGGTAAGTCATGTTCCCCGCTGGATATCCCCTGTTATTCTGGAAATTCCTCTGGTTCACAAAATTAATATCCTCCATCTGCATGTCACCCCCCTGATCAGCTCCAAATTGTGACATTTGATTTTCCAGTTTGGAGAGGCGCATCTCAGTAGATTTCGCAGATGCAGCCACCTCCTGCCTCATCAGTTTGATCTCAGCAGCTAAATCCCGAGTATCATCAACTCCTGCTATTCTCCGATCTCTCCTGTCTGCTGGCAAGTTATACTCACTTTTCGCCATAGTTTCCAGCAATTTTAACCCTTCCTATGGAGGTCTAGCAGTAAGTGACCCTCCAGTTGAAGCTCTCACATGCTTCTGAGTTTCATCATCAAGTCCTCCATAAAAATGACAGACCTGCTGTTTCGCAGTAAATCCATGGCAGGGACAGGAACGCGGTAAATCTTTGTATCGCTCCCATGCCTCATATAGTGATTCCCCAGCATATTGTCTAAATTGGGAAATCTGCGTCTGCAGTCTGATAGTCTTGCTGGGTGGGAAAAACTGGACCAAAAATAATTTGCAGAGCTCCTCCCATGTAGTGATTGTACTGCGATCCAGAGATAGATACCAAGAGAGGGCTCTATCGCGTAGTGTAAATGAGAACAGGCGTAGTCTGATGTAGTCGATCGACACCTGATTCTGCTTAACTGTATCACACAGCAATAGGAAGGACTGGATGTGCACGTGGGGATCCTCAGATGGTAGTCCCGCAAATTGATTCTATTGAGCCGTGTGAATCAATCCAGTCTTTAACTCAAAATTTCGTGTATCCACCTTCAGCCCGAAATCTGCATATCAGTCATAGGCTCGTACATGTCATCAATAGTGGGTTGCCTCGGTAGTTTTGGAGGATTTTGCTGTTGTAGCCTTAGATTCATCTCCTGTAGATGCCTCTGCAACTCGGCTATCTGTGCTGCTTGGTTATTATCAGCCATAGTGAATGCTAACTTTCTTCTGGCAGAATTTCTTCGACAGGTAGACTCGATTTCAGGATCTAGGGGTTCAAGCACTGGACCATTCGCTCTGGTTCGCATATACTACCTGGAATAAATAACCACAGTGAGCGGTACAGAATTAAAAATAAAAGCAAATGCAACTTAAAGCAAATAATGTCTAAAGTAGTGAAGCAATAAAAGAATTAGTGTCAAGTATAAATCTTTGCAATCCCCGGCAACGGCGCCAAAAACTTGATAGCGTATTTTTCAACACGCTAAAACTGCAAGTGTACAGACCACTGCAGAGGGCAAGTAATATTTTATCGAACACAAAGATTGCAGACTCGAAATATACTCAAGCACTAAAACACAGTTACTTTGTTACTATCTAGACGATCCGAATAAAGATTTTGTTTGTTTATTAAATCTAGGCAATATTGAAAAGCAATAATTAAAAACATAATTAAAAATAATGGAGTGTAGAAAATATGAGAAACCAGGATTCCAGTGTTGTCTTGCTTGAAAATAATGTGAAGGAACCTTTTTTAGGTTCAGGGACGTCCTATTTATACTTGGGGATCTTCAAATCTTGAAAAGATATGATTTCTGGACCAAAATTTGTCAGAATTACCCGTTCGACGACCCACAAAGCGCGATCGCCGATCGCCGATATTGTAGGTGGGTCGCCAAAGTTGCGCTGAAGGAAATTCCATGAAATTACAAAATCGGCGACCTGGGGACAAAATCGGCGATCGCTGAAAGTGAGATTGGGTCGCCGAATTTATGCCGTATTCAATTGGCTGAAAATACAAATTCAGCGACTCGGTTGAAAAAATGGCGATCGCCGAAAATGCATTTTGGTCGCCGAAAATGCCTCGAACAGGATTTCTGCCTTTTCTCCGGTCTCTTCTCACTTCTTCACTTTCCCGATGCAAGTTAGCACCGATTGGCCCTATGACACTTGGTCAAATCTTGTAAACGACTCAATTGTGCGTGAAATCTGCATAAATAACCACAAACTAACCCAAACGTAATAATATTTTAATGATCATAAGTAACAAGTAAATTCCTCAGAAATGGTTTAGTTTGCAGTCAAAAGTGATTAGATTCACAACAGTAAAATGCACAAAATGAGTGTTTATCACATGCCGTCATCAAAGCATCACCCCAGTAACCTTCTTTCAAGTCAGCTTCGCCGAGCATTGTTTTGGTTCCTCCTTGATTGTCCTGTTCTCTGTTCAGCAAGGCCATTTTGTTGAGGCATCCTTGGAGCTGACTTCTCATGCGCAATGCCAGCATCAGCACAGAAATCCATTAGTCGACCGTTGCAAAACTCAGTTCTATTGGCAGATCTGATTCTTTTGATAGTGACCCCTTTGTTGTTTTGCACTTGAAGGATGAGCTCTGGAAGTTGGATCTTCACTCCATCCTTGGTTACTACAACCAGAGTGAACCTTTTTCCTCCAATGGTAGGCGACTTAACTGGTCCAAACAGATCCATATGAAGAAGTTCAAGGATCCTGTTCGTGCTCGCTGTGATGGTTTAATTCTTGAATGAAGCTTTAGTTTGCTTTCCCATCTTGCATGCTCGGCATACACCATCTTCCTTAATGAAACTGACTTCAGATATGCCTTCCACAAGTTTGTGTTTGGCAAGATGTCTGATTGACTGGAAATTCAGGTGGCTAAGCCTCTAATGCCATAGCCAGTGAGTCTTTATTGGGATGAACTTATTGCGACAAGACATGTGTCTGGCTTTCCGCTCTCCCAATCCACATAGTAGAGACTTCCTTTCTTTATACCTTTTAAAACAGTATCTTTGGAGTCTTTGTCATTGATCCAACACTCTCCTTTGGCAAAAGTCACCTCATATCCAAACTGGATAAGCTGACTCATACTGGGCAGATTGTAGTTGAGGTTGGTGACCAAGGATACATCATTGATGATAATTCCATCGCTCTTCAAGCATTCTTTGTCGTTTACTCTACCTTTTGAATCATTTCCAAAATTGACAAGTGGTCCTATTGTCATTCTTAGTTTTGAGGGAATATTACTGTCACTGGTCATGTGAGCAGAACATCCGTTGTCCAATACCCATGCTCTTTTCCTCTTTTTAAATTGACCTTGGTTACTTTGTACCTACATAACACATCAGGTTAGACAGAAGGTACCCGTGTTTTGGCGGGTTCTGCAGGGTTAGTATTCTGGATCCATACATTAGGAATCCATACTTGCTTCACCTTATATCTAGGTGTTGCAAATTCCTCTACCAATCTCTTCCTTTTCAATTGATTCAAGCTATTTATGTGCATGTTAGGTAAGAGAAGGTGAGTTTATGAAACATTACCTAACACCTTGAGTTTTAAACAGGAATTCTTCTTAATGTGATGGTTCGAGACATTCCCAATTTTGGAAAAAGAAGTTTGATTGCTCAAGTTATTCTTAGTAAAGCCTAATCCTGACTTATCAGAGGAATATCTTTGTAAACTTAGAGCTTCTAAAACTTTGCTTGTACTACAGTAGTGTGAACAGATAAGTTTTTGATAAATAACAGTTTTTAGCTTATGAGATGCGCATTCTTCAAACATGTATTTAAACGGTTCATGTAACATAGAATGCTTTTCTCTAAGTTTAGCTAAGTCTTCACTTATTGGCTTTGATCCTTGGTTCTCTTCTCAGTTTTGAAACTTTCAGTTTCAGTGAAACATTTTCACATGCCAAGACATTTTTTAACTTATAAAACTTAGCAAATTCTCCAAGAGTAACATCCTCTAAATCTGAGCAATAAGATTCAGAGTTGTCTTCTTTGCATGCTATAGGAATAGAAATTGAGTTAGAAATGTGTACTGGAGTATTAGACTCTGTTTCTGTTTCTGTTTCTTCCTCTTGTCCAAGCTTTGCCACCAGCACTAGGAAGGCTTCTTCCACTGCCTCATTGTTTGATGTGAAATAGCCATTGTCATTGTCTCGGATATCAGACATCTCAGTTCTGGTTAGCATATCTTTAGCAACTGCTTTGGAGGCTTTCTTTTCGAACACCCTCTTTAAGAGTTTCCTTTCTTCCCTGTAAATTGATGGGCACTCATACTTGAGGTGATATGGAGAGTTGCATTCAAAGCAACCTCTAGGAGGTCTGTCGCTGAACTTCATTTCACTTGATTGTGAACCTTCCTTGGATTTGGCTATCTCAAGAAGTCTAGTTAGCTTCCTCCTTTGATCTTCAAGCTCATCAACTGAGCTTTCTTCCTCCTTCTTCTGTGGACGTTTGTCCAGAAGTTCTGTCAGCTTGATAAGGCTTTTGAGGCCTTCTCTTCAACCCCCTTTTTGTGAAAAAGGCAGCATGTCCTTCTGGATGTGTGCTAACACTTCGCACTGCTTCATTTTTATTTGCAATTTGAATATCCCATTCATGGGCTTGAATCTAGGTGAACACATCATTGGTCATCATCTGGGAGAGATCTTTCTCCTTCAAGCTGGTAGCTTTAACGAACCAATCCTCCTTGGGTATCTTGGAGAGAATTTTTACATTCATATCAGCAACTTCATATGTTCTCCCCAAGTTTTTCAGCTCGTAGATAAAAGCATTGAATCTTGCTTCCATTGATTTGAAATTTTCACCAGGAAGCATTTCCACACAGTTTTGAAGCTTATTTCGCTTCATCTGAGTTGTTTCTTGACAAAGTGAGCCAAGAAATTCCCACATCTTCTTGACGTTGTTGTGCTCTAAGGCTTCAACAACCAGTGGCGCTAGAAAGGATTGTAAGATGAGCTCCATGGCCACTATATCCAGCTAAAAACGAACTCTATCGTTGTTTGTCCATTCTGCATAAGGCCTCTCCACTATCTCTTGACCTTCTTCTCCTCCGAATTAAGTATTCACCTTAGTGATCTTTATTGGTTCGGTAGATAGAACCACTGCCATTTCTGGATGGACATTCTTCAACATGATCAATGAACATTTCTTCCATATCTCAAAGTCTTTTGATGAGTACTTTGGAAGTTTCGTGATCTGAGCCATCTCTGTGTACCTAAGCTTAAAGCACACAAAACAGAAACCTAGTGCAAAAAAACAGAACCAAGCGCAGAAAACAGAGATCTGGTCCTATGTGACTCAACACAACCGTAGTGTGTAGGAATCTCGGCGCGTGATAGCACTTGTTGGTCCCGAAATTAAAGTGCAATATGTGCAACAAAAGGTTTTGTGTATGTAGTGGAATTAAATGTAAGCACAAACTCTGGTTTGTTGAAATGGCAAAGTCAGTTTTGTGTACAGTTAGTTTAAGCTTAAGTCTCTGTTCCGTCTTAAGTCAGTTTCACAGTTTATATTCTTCAATACATGGAAAAGTATTGAAGGCTCAAGTAGTCAGTTTGTGAAACAAGAAAAATAGATCAAGTATATGGAAACCAGTAAAGTAGCACACATAGACATGCAAGGAACAAGAAAGTCTTTAATGGTGCTCCCTTTGATGCCGCTGCAGTTGTGAAGGGCATTAAGGAGGACGTTTTTCGTATTCTTTACTCGGTGTTCCCGATAGATGAGGTTGTTGCTCATCTTGACTGGAATACCCATTAGTGGTCTCTTCTGTGTTTTCTGTTGGTTTGTGATCATATCGATAGTGTGATGTGGGTGGGCTGACCTAGTTAGTATGCCTACATCGCTTGGTTTTGACTATGATGAAGGGGGATGTCGTGCTGACCTAGTTAGGATGGCATTTCTCTTTCGGACCCAGGACTACTATCGGTATGATCGTTTTGGGTGGTTGATTTTTGTTGGGTTATCTCGGTAGGTGTGAGATTTGGGCCATTGTTGGGCTGGTCACCTTATAGTGTGCTTAGATGTCATCTTTCTACCGGGGTATGCCCCGTGTACTTGTATTTGCAGGGTTAGATTGCTTGTCCCGATGGTCACACTATTTGTGAACCTCGGGTGTCTGTTTTTATCCCTGGGGTATGCCCCTGTGCTGCTGTAAGGTTTCGGCCTATACTCGGTTTACATTTATGCTATTATCTTTTCACACATAGATTTATAGTGGTTCGGATTTCAACATCCTATATCTACTCTTCAGACCCAAGGCCTGGATAATTTACTAAATGAATACAAGCCTTGTTACGATCTATAAACAGTTCGTGGCATCTCTGTCCTCCGGTCAGCTGTGGTACTCGCCTAGGAACTCCTTGCAGACTCAATCTTTAGGTTGAAGTGGGGACGCACCCGACAACCTCCTTCTTGGTGGGTGGATGTTTACTAGTTCTTTCCAAGATGGTTGGATGTTTAAAGGATCTTCCCAGAACTCAGGTGGTCGGCATACGCCCGTGATAATCATAATCCCAGAAAAGGAAACTGACTACTATGAATATATCTCAGAAAGATATATTAACCAAATTGAGCCTTAGCTAAAAGCTTCGGCCTCATGCTAGTAGAAGATAATACGGTGGGTAACCTGAGTCAGAGACTCAAGTCTCATGTTTGCGACACGGAAAACTCTGAGAGAGTTTTGTGGGAGAGATGACCTGAATATGCACTTTGTCTCTTTAGACTCGTAGTTTTGAATTCTATTCAAGTAACTTGTTAAGGTTGAGAGGGCAGGTCTTTATATACAGAGGAGAGCCTATGCAACTTGGAATTTCATTCCGTTGGACACATAAATCCAGACATTAGACTCATGGATTATATTGTCCAATGCATCAGGCCTCTTTTTTGCTCTGCCCATTATCGGTGTACAATACACTTTTTTATGTTAGACTCCTTTACAGCCTGAGGATCCAAGTTTGGATAACCTCGTACTGACTTAGGTATTTTACAAATGCCTGTGTTTGACTGAGGCTTCTTATACTGACTTCTAAGAGTTAGTACAGCTTAACCCTCATACTGACTTCCCACGGTTAGTATGGTAAATCCTCATACTGACTTTCCATAGTCAGTATGGGAAACGTCCTCATACTGATTTTCCCGAATCAGTATGGTAATCCCTTAAACTGACTTCTCCTTAGTCAGTTTAGGAAAGCTCTAATACTAACTTCTCATTGTTAGTACGATTAGACCTAAAACTGAGTGGTCCATCTCAGTTTTCCGTTAAGGCTATGCGTGATGATAGTAAGTTCTCGAGCATTCTCCGTTGCTCGATCTTTGATATGTGTGTAAAATGACCTATTTTCGATGTGTGAGCGTGCATGTTTGTGGCCATTTTACCCTCATATCATATACTTTCGTTGTTCTTTTGTCTTGTTTTCGTCTTTTCGTGTTTCAAATGATGTAGGACATGTTTTGAGCATAATATAGCATATTTGGTGGAGTTTTGGAGGAAAATCATCAGAGTTTGGAGTCCGAGGAGGTTAGGTTCGTCCGAGCGGAGCAAAAGGAGAGTTTCGGAGGCTTAGAGGAGTCGCCCGGTCGAGTGAAGTAGGCTCGGCCGAGCTGAGCTGGACAGAGGGCTCGCTCGGCCGAGCAGTGCAGGCTCGACCGAGCCATGCTGACAGAGAGAAGGCTCGATCGAGCTGTTCTTGCTCAGCCGAGCCAAAACGGGTTTTTCAGCTTCTCCATGATTTCCAGTAAGGCTCGGGTGAGTTAATTTTGGCTCGGGTGATCTGAGGCCCTGTTTGCTCGCATATAAAAGGGGGAAAATCAGTTAATTGAAGAACTTTTGGCAAAAATTAGAATAATAGTCACGATAATTTTCCCTAGATTCATCTTCAAACCTCTCCCCAACCAAAATCAAGGGGAATTAAGACACATTCCATCCATTTGGTGAAGATTGAAGAAGGAAGAGAGGTAGATTGGATTTAAAGAAGACAACCGAAGAAGATCAATCGTTGACCTTGAAGTTTTGTAATGAATTCTTTCAATTCTCAATTTGTTTTGTACTTAACTCAAGGTATGAAGAAATAATTTCATTAGTGAGTGTTGTATAACGGAAATTGTGATGGATTGAATTGATTATGCTTGTTTACTTTCCTATGAGGGGTTGATTTGCACTTGAGCTTGTTTCTTGCCTATTAGGTGTAGGTAATAGCCAGCCTTTAGGTAGTTGACGTGAACGTTGCAGCCAAAACGCGAACGGAATCGTCGTTATAAGTGCATAATCTTATAGTTCTAGTTCCAATCCATGTGCGGTGCTAGGATTGTAGGGCGATAATCGACGGTCGATTGGGAGTGGCCTAGGAGTTAATAACATAGCTGTTTGCAATTCCTAGTGTCATCTACTGCTAGTTATCCGTAGCAAGTGACTATCGACATTAGAGTTGGTTTCTCAACCTCATAGGAATTAAAATTTGTTTGCAACATAACTTGGTTTAATTCGGAACAATGGAAGTTTACAAACACTCAATATCTTCTAAGATTGTTGGATTTGTTATCTTAATCTACCTAAACCATTGATTGAATTACATGATTGAAGAAGTTAGCAATTTGTTTAATAATTGATTGTTTGCATTTAAAGCTTAGTTTACGATTCATTGCCTAGATAGATGAAAATCAACGACTTTTGAGTAACCTAGCTATTGATACCCTTTAATTAAGAAGATGATATCATCCACTTGAGCGAATTAGAAAAGAGACCGGATTGATAAATTTAACGTGTTAATTGTGTGCGCTTCACGCGGCTATCACATTTTTGGCGCCGTTGCCCGGGAATCTTTTAGTAGGTCTGGTGGAATTATTGAAAGTTGAAGTATGGTATGCTAGGTGTTTGAGGAAATGCCTGTGTGAACATTGTTACTTACATTTGTTTGTTAATTGTTCTTGTCTATTTTGTTGAATTGTTTGTCTTGTAATTGGTAGGTGAGTACTAACTTTTGTTTGATTAGTTGTTAGTTGATTTATTCGTTGGTACTTTGAGAGGGTTTGATTTGTGTTGTAGGTGTTAAATGGAGAATCAAAGAGAAGATGCCAAGGAGAGATTGGATAATTTACAAAGGCAAGTGGAGGAGATGAAAGCAAAAATGCTGGAAAAACAAAGACCATAAAAGCCCCTTCGAAGCGTATATGAGAAGATGTTTGAATGTAATTACCAATGGCCGGAAGAGCAAAGGGATTACAATACGGTGAAGGTTGAGAAGAATAGAGAAAGTGATATGTAAAGGAGCAAATTGGATCAAATGCAAGAACAATTAAACTTGTTGAGGAGGCCACGTAGAGATAGTGAGGTGGTGAATGAAAGAATGTTTGAGAAGTATGAGGGGAAACTCGAAGAGACTCCAACACAAGAATTAACTGTTGCCAAGCCATGGAATGAAACGGATCAAGAAGAGAGAGTTTCAAAGGACACGAAACTAATTCCGAGGATGAGTGGCAATGAGATTAATAAAGGCATGGGGAATAAGAGTGCTAGCATTGTGATGAAATACAAGGAAAGTGTGAGTAATGTTGAAGAGGAAAAGGCAATGGAAGATATGAAGATGAAGAGAGATGAAGTCAAAGAAGAGGAGATAGAAGTGGTGCAAGAGGAAGAACCACAAAAGGAGGGTGAAGAGTTACCTCAAGAATATGAGGAGCATAAGGGCACCGACGGGTTGGTTCAACATGAGGATTGCATGAAAAAAGATGATAACGAGATACCTTCACCCGAGGAAATTCAAGAAATTCCAGTTTTTGCACAACTATTGGAAGAAGAGTTTGAGGAGAAGTCTATAACGGGAGGATTATGTGGAGAAATGGTGTTTGCTTTCCCTTCCCGGTTAATAGACGATGTTGGAAAGGAGGTGGTGCTAACAAAGAAGGTGAATGAGGTTTACGAGTTAGCTGATTAAGGAGACAGATTGAGGAGATGTAATAATGTCGATGGTGTATTTGAAAGGTCATTGGTGATTGAGACATGGTTAGATGGGGTGTTAGATAGCATGCTTGTGTTGAGAAAATTTCAAGTAGTAATGACTGTAAGTTTGGTTGGAGGTAGCTTAGGAAGAAGATCAATCGACGAGTTGCTTTCAAGCAATGCGCGATCGGTAGAGAAAGGTATACTCAAAATTCACAAGGTTTTCGACAATGGATGACATGGTAAGGTCGTCTAGCTACCGACGTTAAGGAAGCGCTTGTTGGGTGGCAACCTAACCAGTTTTCTTTCTTTTGTTTAAATTGCTTTTAGTTGATTTGATTTTGAATAAATGTTTAGTTTGTTGGTTTTGTGTTTGTTAGGAGAAACTACAAGTTCGAGAGGAGTGATTTCCTACCGTCAACTATTTTTGAAGCTTAGTCTAACTTGACTAAGTTTGGGGGAATGTGTCGGTTGCCGGTTTTGGGGAATATTTGAAGGATCAAGAGGAGTGAGTGCGCACCGTTTACCTTTTTACAAACTTAGTCTCACTTGATAAAGTTTGGGGGGATTGGTCGGTATCCGGTGCTCTTCTCAGGTTCACTCTTCTCTCTCTCTCTCTCTATCCTTACCTTTATCCTTAGTTTAGTTTAGTTTAGTTGAATTTGAATAATATTGATCATTCGATATGGTTGTACTATGACATTTGATCTACTTTGGTTTGTTTGATTTTGGATTGTGGATGATGATTTGATTTACTTTTATTTATATTTGAATGGTTGTTGATGAATCATTTTGCGAGCTTACATGATATTGAATTCTTTCTATTCGGTTTTGGTGTGTGGATATGTTTAATGGTTTGGTATGAATGATGGTGCTAGTGGATAAATGTTATAATTTTTTCTTGAGATATTGGTTTGTGGAAAGATTAGTGGATATGAAAGCTTTATTGGCTTTATTATGCTCAATTGTTTGGTGGTGTTGTATTGATGTGTAGTAGATGCAAATAAGGAATGGAGAGCGGTGTGATCGTGTCTACTGATGGGTAACACTTTCTATCGTTTCTCCTACCATTTAGTTTCAATTCAATTGTTCATGGCATGTAGATTGTTAATTATGTTGTGTGCTTGTCATGTGTGTATGATGAACCCAAACGAGAATTGGAGATTTGAATCATGATCTACTTTGTAAGGCTTAAAATTTGCTTTGACCAATGATAGGGCATAATCTAGTTGTTAAGGTGTGCTCGAATTGAACTTTTGAATTGCCGAGTTTTGTGCGAGGTTAATGCCTAGGACTTGACAAAAGCCGAGAGTTTTTTAGCCTTGATATTGTCATACTTTGATCGGTTGTGAGTGGCAAGGTTGAGAGCACAATATCTAGAACTTGAATATATTCTCTATCTATTTGGCATGAGTTTGGTAACTAAAAGATGATCTTAGGCCATCGATTCTTAGTCCTTCCTTTCACTTCGGGAGTATAAAGTTGTTGATATCATATTTTTGCCCTTCATACCCTTGTTTCCCGTGATTGTGCTTAAATGGAGAATTTTCTTTGAAATTATTAAGACAAAATTTGGGGGGAATGAGTGTATGAGGGTGAATATGGAGATGAGAGTTGGGATGGGAATCATTTGGTATCTTTGAGTTGTGATTGTTGAGGCAATAAAAGTATTGATTGTAGGATTGATATGAATCCTAGAAAAATGGGTACCAACAAAAATTTGTGTACTTAAAAGAAAAAAAAAGAAAAGAGAAAAAGAAAAAGAAAAGCATCATGAATGAAAAATGATGGTGCTAGAAAAATGAGAAAAAGAAAGAAAAGAAAAATATACATGAGAGTTGATTGATGAAAAAGCCTCAAGGTTAGAAGTGGATTGAAGAGAATAAGTTTGGGGGTTTTGGGATATGGAGAAGTTCGTCACTTTAGCCCAAAATCACCTACCTTTTAGTAAGCCACGTTATAACAAAAAAACAAAGACCTTTTTTATTTTAGGAGCCAACTCATTTTAGTATAGTGGTGAGAATTGTTTCAAGCCTATGGAAATTGTGCTCGATATCTTGTGAATGAGTGAAATTCATCAAACCCTAAACACGTAAGGGAGTGCTTTCATTTCTTTATCCAATGTTGATGAGTGGTTTAAGTCGTTAGCATTAACCGTGTCACAAAGTTAGGTGATAATCTCGTTCGATAAGAGCATGCCAAGATGACTATGATGAGCTATGAGGATGTTTGATGAGGTTTATTGATTTCTTTACTTTGTTTTGATTGAGGACAATCAAAGGTTCAAGTTTGGGGGATTATGATATGTGTGTAAAATGACCTATTTTTCGATGTGTGAGCGTGCATGTTTATGGCCATTTTACCCTCATATCATATACTTTCATTGTTCTTTTGTCTTGTTTTTGTGTTTTCGTGTTTGAAATGTTGTAGGACGTATTTTGAGCATAATATGGCATATTTGATGCAGTTTTGGAGGAAAATCGTCTCAGTTTGGAGTCCGAGGAGGTTAGGTTCGTCCGAGCGGAGCGAAAGGAGAGTTTCGGAGGTTTGGAGGAGTCGCCCGGCCAAGCGAAGCCGTCTCGGCCAAGCTGAGCAGGACAGAGGGCTCGCTCGACCGAGCAGTGCAGGCTCGATCGATCCATGCTGATAGAGAGCAGGCACGATCGAGCTGTTCTAGCTCGGCCGAGCCACAACGGGTTTTTTAGCTTCTCCACGGTTTCCAAGAAGGCTCGGCGAGCCAATTTTGGCTCGGACGATCCGAGGCCCAGTTTGCTCACCTATAAAAGGGGGAAAATGAGTTAATTGAAGAACTTTTGGCAAAAATTAGAATAACCGTCACGATACTTTTCCCTAGATTCATCTTCAAACCTCTCCCCAACCAAAATCAAGAGGAATCAAGCCACATTCCATCCATTTGGTGAAGATTGAAGAAGGAAGAGAGGTAGATTGAATTCAAAGAAGACAACCGAAGAAGATCAATCGTTGACCTTGAAGTTTTGTAATGAATTCTTTCAATTCTCAATTTGTTTTGTACTTAACTCAAGGTATGGAGAACTAATTTCGTTAGTGAGTGTTGTATAATGGAAATTTTGATGGATTGAATCGATTATGATTGTTTACTTTCCTATGAGGGGTTGATTTGCACTCGAGCTTGTTTCTTGCCTATCAGGTGTAGGTAATAGCCAGCCTTTAGGTAGTTGACGTGAACGTTGCAGCCAACACGCGGACGAAATCGTTGTGATAAGTGCATAATCTTATAGTTCTAGTTCCAATCCATGTGCGGTGCTAGGATTGTAGGGCGATAGTTGACGGTCGATTGGGAGTGGCCTAGGAGTTAATAACGTAGCTGTTTGCAATTCCTAGTGTCATCTACCGCTAGTTATCCGTAGCAAGTGGCTAGCGACATTAGAGTTGGTTGCTCAACCTCATAGGAATTAAAATTTGTTTGCAACATAACTTGGTTTAATTCGGAACAATGGAAGTTTACAAACACTCACTATCTTCTAAGATTGTCGGATTTGTTATCTAAATCTACCTAAACCATTGATTGAATTACATGATTGAAGAAGTTAGCAATTTGTTTAATAATTGATTGTTTGCATTTAAAGCTTAGTTTACGATTCATTGCCTAGACAGATAATAATCAACGACTTTTGAGTAACCTAGCTATTGATACCCTTCAATTGAGTAGATGATATCCACTTGAGCGAATTAGAAAAGAGACCGGATTGATAAATTTATCGTGTTAATTGTGTGTGCTTCACGCGACTATCAATCTTCAGTCTAAGTTCTATTACAATTCGATTAATCCTATTTAGGAATTACGGTTTAGAACTCTAAAAACCGAAAAAACTGACTAAGATGACTTACATTCTTTGACCCACCAAAGCATCAAAAGTAAGGAAGGATTTCCCTAATAAAAATCCTAACAGTATTTTTGTGATATAAAATAGTAAAAAAAAAATATATCAAAACTTTTCTATTAGTGAAATGTATTTTAATATTGAGATATTGAATTAAACAATATAAAGTTTGTTACTTTCACAACTTCGTCTCCTCTAATGTTTAAATTTACATTTAAATTTCATCCCAATCAATCTTTTTGACCAAAATATAATTTTCTTTTGAAGATTTGGCCATGTTGGTGGAGCATAGGGGTGTTCGCGGTTTGGCCGAAACCATTCAAACCGGCCGAACCGGATTTATTTGGCCGGTTTGGCCGGTTATAATTTCATTTTTCAAACTGGCAGTTTGAAAAATTTGAAACCGGTCAAAACCGGTCCGGTTCCAGTTTGGTGGCCTAAACCGGCCGTTTTGGCCGGACCGGCCGTATATTTTTATATATACATATATATATATGTATATATACATGGTTATATATATATTTGTTTTGATATAATACAAGTTGTGTATTATAGATTAGTTGGAATGGTGGGGCATTAATATTTATGATGGCGCGGGTTTGATCCTCCTCCTTGTTTTTTTACTGCCATTTTTTTTAAAATCTAAATCTAAAACTTTATTTACATACATTTTATAGAAAAATCAAAAAACCCTAACGTTTTTTTCCCCAAAGTATCGACTCTCCCGTCTCCATCTCTCGCCGGTTGCCTTCTGCCGGCGATGCTGACTTTCGCCTGACGACGTTGCCTTCTGCTTGGCGTCGCTGCTTTCCCCAGCCGCAGCTTTGAGCTTTCCCCAGCAGCTGCTCTCGACTCTCCCGTCTCCACCCTCGCTGGCTCGCTGCCCCACCTCTCCCGTCTCCACCTCTCGCCGGCTGCCTTCTCCCGGCGACGCTGCCTTCCGCCCGGCATCGTTGCTTTCACCTGATTTGCACCACTCGAACCGTTTTTATTTCAAACCGCAAAAATCGGCCGGACCAAACCGTTTTTATATGGTTTGGCCGGTTTGGTTTGACTAAATTATTCGGCCGGTTTGGTTTGAAAAATCTCAAACCGTACCTATTGGTTTGGCCGAGATTTTCCTCCGAAACCGGCCGAACCGGACCGCGAACACCCCTAGTGGAGCATAATTAGGTTAGACACATTGTATAAAAAATACATTAAAAAAGTGTCCAATTTTAAATATTGTTATTTGTCCAATCAATGCATCCGATCGGTAAATACAATTCAATATATAAACACATCACTAATTGTTACAATAAAAAAATACAATTTAGTGAGAATAAATTTAAAAAATTTACTAAATATAATATATTAAAACTTAGACATATTTATTTTATTAATAAAAATGAATAATAAAATCATTTTAATTTAATATATTTATACTGATGGATAGGATTTATTGCTAAAAATAAAGTGAATGTCAAAGAGGAAGGAATTTTAACCCTTGGATTAATCACAATATTGCTGATAATTTCTCAAAGAAAAATGTTTTTTTCTATAGTTTATTATCTCAATCAATCATTATAAAAATTAAAAATAAATTTAAGAAATTTAAGCTATACTTTTAATATATCAATACAACAAACGCAAAACTAATTAGGTATTTACTAAATGTAATATAAAGAGGGTGTTTTTGTAATATCAATTGGTAAAAAAAAAAAGTATTTCAAAACTTTTCTATTAGTGAAATGCATTTTAATATTGAGATATCGAATTCAACCATATAAAATTTGTTATCTTCACAACTTTGTCTCATCGAATATTTAAATTTAGATTTACATTTTCATCCCCATCAATCTTCTTCACCAAAATATAAATTTCTTTAAAGATTTGGGTATCTTGGTGGAGATCATTTAGGTAAGGCACATAGTATAAAAAAAATATATTAAAAAAGAATCAAATTTTTAATTATTGTTATTTGTCCAATCAATGCATCCAGTCGGTAGCTACAATTCATAATATAAATACATCACTAAATGTTACAATAAAAAATACAATTTAGTGAGTTTAAATTCAAAACAAATATTTAATTTAATATATTAAAATATAGATATTTGTTATATTTATAGAAATGAATAATCATATCATTTTAATTTGATATATTTATTCATAGAGATAGGATTCATTGCTAAAAATAAAGTTAATGTCAAAAAAGAAGGAATTTTAACCCTTGGATTAATCACATTATTGCTGATAATTTCTCTAAGCATAGTATAGCATACTTTTTTTTCTATAGTTTATTTTCTCGATCAATCATTAGAAAAATTAAAAATAAATCTAAGAAATTTAAGCTATATTTTTAATATATCAATACAACAAATGTAAAAATAATTAGGTATCAACTAAATGTATTATAAAGAGGGTGTTTTTGTGATATTAAATAGTATAAAAAGTATTTCAAAACATTTTCCAATAGTGAAATGTATTTTAATATTGAGATATCGAATTAAACCATATAAAATTTATTACGTCCACAACTTTGTCTCCTCTAATGTTAAGATTTAGGTTTAAATTTCATACCCATCAATCTTCTTCACGAAAATATAAATTTCTATTGAAGATTTGGAAATCTTGGTGGAGCATATTTAGGTAAGACACATAATATAAAAAAATACATTAGAAAAGAGTCCAATTTTAAATTATTGTTATTTGTCCAATCAATGTAACCAGCCGGTAGCTACGATTCAAAATATAAACACATCACTAATTGTTACAGAAAAAAATACAATTTAGTGATAATAAATTTTAAAAATTATTAAATTTAATATATTAAAACATCAATTTTTATTATATTTATAAAAAATAATAATCAAATCATTTTAATTTAATATATTTATACATAGAGATAGGACTCATTGCTAAAAATAATGTTAATGTCAAAGAGGAAGGAATTTTAACCTTTGGATTAATGACATTACTTCTGATAATTTCTCTAGAGTTCCTTAATGTAATCCTTGTATAGGATTTATTTAGTTGTAATAGACTAGAAACTGAAGCTGAAGATCGAGTGGTCAGAAGCTTGTTTTGTGAAGATGGATTTAAGAGATGTCAAAGCTCGACAAGTCAAGAATCAAGTTTCAGTACTTAGAGTAAAAATGCTATGAAACTTGAATAAATGAAGACTAAGTTATGTGCCTAAGACTTTTTTTTTCCACAAAAGTCAGTTTTTGGAAACTGAGTTTTCCCTAAAGAAGAGAGGAAACTTAAACTAACTTTTGAAATGTCAGTTTTCAGTTTCAGAATCCAAGAGCATGTGAAATGAAAGGAGGCACAAGGAATCTAAAGTTAGACCCAAGATGTCTTCAAGTGTTTATCAAAAAGTCAGTACGAGGAACTGAAACTTAGATTCCTCGGACTGAAACTTAGTCTGACAAGAGAAGGTAGAAAGTACACTAACAAAAGTGAAAAGCAGACAATAGAGCAGAGTAAGAAGAATGACTATGATTGGACGACCCAATTTTTGTCTCTAACGGCAGGATCAATGTGTCTAACGGACATAATTCAAATTATCATCCAACCCAGCACATAAATAGCTCGAAAATTTGACAAAATCATCACCTGAAAATCGCTCAAAATTGAGACGATACTCTGCCAAACTTTCTACTGAAAAAGTGTTGCGAATCTCTGTGTTATCTGAACACAAGACTTAAGTTTCCTAAACATAAGTTATTCACTTCGTGCATCTATCTAATTGCACGAGTGTTGGTCACAAAATCAAAGTGAAAAACCGTGTTGCGGAAGGTTTGTGTATGCAGCGGAAGTATTAAATGACAGTTGTACTGGTTCGCTTAAACAGAGTATAGTCAGTTTTGTGTGTGGAAAGTTTAAGCTTAGGTCTATGTTTGACCTTAAGTCAGTCTCACAGTATATACACTTCAATACTTTGACAAGTATTGAAGGTTTGAAGAGTCAGTTTGTGAAACAGAAAAACAGAGCTAGTATGAAAGAAAGCAGTAAACAACACACATAGATTTATAGTAGTTTGGACATCAATATCCTACATCCACTGTTCAGACCCAACGTCTGGATAATTCACTAAGTAAATACAAGCCTCCTAATGATCTATACACAGTCCGTGGCACCTCCGTCCTCCGGTTAGTTGTGCCACTCGCCTAGGAACTCCTTGTAGACTAAGTCTTTAGGTTGAAGTAGGGACGCACCCCGCAGCCTCCTTTCTGCTTGTTGGATGTTTACTAATTCTTTCCAGTATGGTTGGATGCTTACTCGTTCTTCCCAGAATTCATTTGTTGGGCATACGCCCGAGAGAATCAGAATCCCAGACTACGAAACTGATTGCTATGAATATATCTCAGAAAGATATATTCACCAATAAGAGCTTCAGCTTAAAGCTTCAACCTCGTGCTAGGAGAAGTTAACACGATGAGTAACTTGAATCGGAGACTTAAGTCTCGTGTTAGAGAACACAGAAACTCAGAGAGTTGAGTGATCGCTGTAAATTTCTACAGACTAATTGCAGTCACAACGGCAAATAAATTTATAAGGAACCCTAAGGTTATTGAATCCAGGGGAATTGTGTAACGAAATTACCTTATGTACTAGTCTTGATCCTAAAATCTATTGTTTGAGTTATCAGAAATCAGGGGTTTTGAATTTTGGAATTTAAAGAAAATAAAATGGAAATTTAAAGAGTTTTGAATGCAGATTAAAGGGACACAGATCTTAGGGCCAACTATCAATCAAAATACACATTAATTATTTAACTTGCTTTGGTGGGAAATCTTGATGTACTATAACTTCTTGGTCGGACAATTATAGCCTAGATTACTAGTATGTGAATGTATATGCTCTGTCGGCCTAAAAAACACAATACTAATCAATCTTTCATAATTCCTCAGAATAACCCTATAATTAATATCTTCCCCTAAGACAGATATTCTAATTGTATTCGAATTCCTTTTCCTGTTATCAATTTTCACTTTTCAGTCCTTCAATTAATAATTGTAAACTTAGAATTAATTCTATCTCTCGATCTGATTAATTCTAAATCCTAACAATTCAAACAGGAATTCAAAACCAAGCAATTCAACGCTAATCAATTAAACATGCATATGATTGATGTTTGTTGCCCTAGAACCTGCTAGGGTTTCTAGCCACGCATCGCAGATAGAAATCCAAATCAAAACATATTACTGAATTGCATAAAAATAAAGACTTATAATATAATAAAGGTTCGTGCTGGAAAATAAAGAGTGCTCAATGCTAAAGCATGCAAAATATGAATAAAGGATGATGATTGATGATAATTGGTGGTTAAAACTCGAAATTGAGGGCTATTTATAGTGGTGGATATGTATCCTATCATATCTAGGGTTGGAAATCCGATTTGATTCGAATTTAAGCAAGTTTTGCCAAATTTCTGTCGACTTTGAACGAGGTGGATCAGCGTCGGTCGATGCGCGTGTTTTTCACCTCGGTCGATGTCGACTCTCGCGTCGGTCAAAATCGATCTGCGCGGTCTTACGATTTTGGCCATAACTTTCACTCCCGAACTCCGATTGACCCGAGTCCAGTTGCATTGGCAAGATAACTCGAAGCTCTATCCATTGTACATCAATTACATTTGGAATGGTTTTCTGGTGAATTTAGGCCTAAAACTTTCAAAAACGTACCATGACAAGCATAAAACCACATATAATACAAGAAAACTTCATAAAATAATATGAAATACTAGAGATAAGTGAGTAAATTTATGAACTTATCATTTAGCACAGAGAGATGACCTGAAAATGCCCTTAGACTTTTTTAGACTTTCATATTTACAATTCTATTCATGTAAATGTTATGGTTGAGAGGGCAAGCCTTTATATAGAGGAGGACCTTTGGCATTTTGAATTTTTATCTGTTAGACACATAAATTCAGAAGTTAGACTCATGGATTATATTTTCCAATCGTAGCCCATGCCTTAGGTCTCCTTTCTGCTCTGCCCTACTGCATCAGTGTAATATACACTAAGTTTATGTCAGACTTCTTTTCAGCCCGAGGAATCCCAGATTGGATAACCTCGTACTTACTTGGGCATATATGGATGCCTTAGTCTAACTGAGGCTCTTATATTAAATTTTTAATGTCAGTATAGCTTAGCCCTCATACTGACTTCCCAAGGTAAGTATGGTAAACCCTCATACTAACTGTCCACAGTCAGTATGGAAAATGCCCCAATATTGATTTCTCCATATCAGTGTGGAAATCCTTTAAACTGACTTCTCCTTAGTGTGTTCTGGATAGCCCTCATACTGACTTCTCCTGGTCCGTATGGATAGACCTTAAATGTAGTGCTCCAACACAGTTTTTGAGCATTCTCCATTGCTCGGACTTCAGCCTAAGTTCTATTACAACTCGATTGATCCTATACAAGGATTACAATTTAGAACTCTAGAAATTGGAAAAACTGTCTAAGATGGCTTACAATCTTTGACACGCTAAAACATCAAAATTAAGAAAGGATTTTTCTAATAAAAATCCTAACAATTGCATGCTTTTTGTTGTGGTCAAAATCATCTGGAACCTAAGCTGATGATGTGTGGAAAACTTTAGAGTTTTTACAGTTTTGACAATTTATCGCATAAACTCAGAAAATCTCGCCCTCAATGTCAGCTTTTTACTTAAGATCTTCTCCTTATAAACTTGGAGAAATATTGCTCGATTGATTTGTCTAGTTGAGGACTGCAAAATGCAGCGAGCAAATAATATTTTTTACACCATAAGGTTGTCGATCTCACAGGAACTGTGCAATGATACGGTGCAAAATGTGCAGCAAAGTGCAAGTGTACACTGTCAAGTAGTATCTAGGAGTAATCTAGAGTCGAATCCCACAGGGAATGCCTTATGTGTAGAATCGTGCACACATTAACATGCGACAAGGATTTGAACAAATGGTTTTGGAGATAGTTCTACTGCAGAAATAGTAAATTAGCATAAACAAAACAATAGAAATTGAATTAACAAAACGTAGACAAACAGGCTGATAAGATTTAAGTTATAAAAACAACTCAGGTTGCTGACTCCCCATGATGTGTAAGATGTTGTAGCACTAATCCTAGCATGCTCTAGTGCTGAACCACATATGTAATCTAACAACTTTTCCAAGCCATAGATGTTGCTAAGATAATCATCTATCCACATATTCCTATGCCAAACAGAAGAATATCCAGCTCAAAGTAAGATAGGTTCATTAATCACACCAATTCCACACATTTTCCAATGGCTAGAATTAGTTCAAAATAGGGCTCTCTCCTAAACATATTTTTCCAAGCATGAGCAGAAATGTATCTTAGCTAAGTTGGCCAGACAGAGCAAGATAAGATTGATAAACACCCAGATATGATATATTAGCAAAGGATAAATAAAACACTGCAATAAACTTAAGCAAAGAAGTCAACAACCCAAGTCTCAAAGGTTTAGCTCATAGCTAAAACTAAACAGTATATGACTAAATATTCTTCACAAATAAAAAGAATAACAAAGTTTAGACAGCTGAAATGTTGATAGAGGTTGCCACTAGGATGAATTCCTTCAATCCTAGAGAAATTGTCCTCAGGATCCCTCATTCGGCCAATACCCAGCTCTCTCTACTACCTCTTAGCTCTCCTCTTTGTAATTTCTCTGTATTTTCGTCTGTCTTCCCCCCTCTTCTGAAGGTGTGCTCTTTCTGCCCCTTTTATATGCGAATGCTCCTCCAAAAATGGGGTTTTAGGTTTCCCAAATTAGATGCAACTTGCCATAAAGACCCTCAGTGATGTGGCATCTTAGTCAGCAGCTTTAGTTCCCCCATCTCAGCTCAGCATTAAGTTGTCCATGTCAGCAGTGAACAGGTGGCTCATTTGAGCTGCTACTTTCTCTCTCCCCGACTATCTCTTTCTACTCTGGTATCCATGCTGACTTCATGCTGCAGCATCTTCACTCGGCATGTTCACTTTCTTTTGGGAATTTATACTTGATGTTTTTCCTGCATTATTTGATACTAAACTAGACACAAAAGAGTTAAATTGCAACAACTATTCCTCTAAACACCAATCATGCATAAACATGTTTATTTATACAAACTAGACTTAAACAAGACTCAAAGGACTCGAATTTATTAATTTAAAGGCATGAATATAACTTTCATGAGAGAGTTATCATGCAACGAAAAATCCAAAGTACTAGTCCTAGTTTTTAGAACACTGATGTTTGAGGGTTTTGGAAAAGGGATTTTGTTTTAGAAATTAAAGATGACAATGCGATAAAATAAAGGTTTTAAAAATAATTAAAGAAAGCACAGATCCTAGGGCAGATAATCTAATCATCAACATGCAAATATCAATCAACTCAGCAATGGGGAAAACATAGATTTTTGTGGATTATATTCCTTGGTTGGGCAATTAAATCCTGGATTATTAATTAGTGACTATCTCCTCTCGGTCTCAAGAACACCAAATTAATCAATCTCATAATTATATTATTATTCCTCTGTAGGTTTCTTCTTGGTTGGACAGAAAACAAACCCATTTAATTCTCTCTTCCTGTTAATATTCATCTCTCGATCCATCAATTATTAACTATAAACCTAGATCTCAATTCACCTCTCGGTCCTTCTTTTAATCTAGATTATAAAATTAAATCAGAGAATTAATCAATGCTTAGAGAGTTGATATCAATTAGCATGCATCAGAAAAGAAATCATAACCCTAGAACCTGTTAGGGTTCTAGCCACAAAACATGACTAGAATTAAAGCAAACATATTATTAATGAACTTACAAATAAAGAGGAACCTTGAATGTCTTGTAAAAAATCCAAAGCTTAATTATTCTAAGTGTAATAATGCTGAAAAGATAGATTAAATTTTGTGCATAATGAGGTCCTATTTATAGAGGAGTGAAAAAGACCTAACTAGGTATTGGGCTAAAATAGCAAAAACTGCCAAAACAGGCCAAAATCGATCGACAGGAAGCCTATCGATCAACACAAGCTTCAAGTTGAAATCCGAGATGTCTTTCATGTTGATTTCCCAGCTTTGTTCTCCCTATCGATCGACAGGGAGCATTTCGATCGACAGGAATGCATGTGTCGAGCTCCTTCTGCGCAGTCTCACGGTTTTGGCCATATATGACTTGTGCTCCCGAACTCCGATTGACCCGATTCCAGTAGCGTTGGAAAGCTAACTCAAAGATCGTTTTATTTCCATGCTCCATTAGGTCAGATTAAATGTGTGGAAGAATTCGTGACTATTCCTTTGAACATCAATTGCTTTCGGTATAGGTTTTCATTGATTTTGGCCTCAAACCTACAAAATATGACCATGACAAGCATAATACCCTCTAAAATAGTCTTATGCACAGAAATGAGTAAAAACATAAATAAATTCCATTGAAACAATGGAGAAAAATATAGATAAGTGAGTATAAATATGAGCTTATCAAACCCCCCAAACTTGAATATTAGATTGTCCTCAATCGAAGAAAAGAAGAAAAGAAATCTCAAGTAGTTGAAAGTGCAATGCCTCACAAGATTCATCACAAACAATCAAGGTTCATCAATCCACATCACACAAGAAATTGAAAGAGATAAGATATTCATCAACTTTGGAAGACTCACAGGAAAGTGTATCGCTCATCACTCAAGTGTTTTAGGTTTCAATGAAGGCACTCACAACATGTATGAAGAAATTAAGCGCAAGAGTTCTAAAATCTCCACTGCTCATTTGTGCACACACTTCAAGAATAAAAAAGGACTTTGATTGGGTTGTAATGTATGCTTTTTGTGACAAGGTAGGAAAATATGGCTAAGTGACTAAAAAAAACATTTAGTTTGCGACTCTCAAATTATCAGAATCACCATCTATCAACATCTTCCCCATCTCCTCAAATATTACAATTCAAACCATAAATAGCTCTTTTTTTTCTGGCTTTGTTTAATCATTTGAGCTTATAAGGACAATATTCATTTTTTATTCTATAGAGCTCTCTTTCTTTGCACACAAATTATAAAGTTTTCTCATCCACTTTCAAATAATCCACCCTTATTCTTCCCACAGTCTCATAGACAAGACAAAAACCTCCCTACTATCATAGAAATCTTATAGACAAGACAAAAAAGTGAAGTAAGGCTCTAAGGGCTGACTAAGGATAAAATATTACAAGGGACAGTGTTTGGGATAAATTGGCTAACAAAGATGGCCTAAGATCATTTTCTATCATTGTGCACACTATGCAGTCTTGAAACATAACAAAACCAAGTTCTAGAGAAACGAAAACGTACATGCGAATCTTTCATGAACAAATCAAGTCTCAAATCTCACTTGGATTAAAAAATTCTTCCTTAGTCAATTCTAATCAACTCAAACATCATGCAAGTGTAAGTTTCAATTAGACCCTATCATGCGGTATTCTACATTCATGCGCAAATCAACCACAATTAAAATCAATTCAACTAATTACAGATCGATTCCAAACATTGCATATAATGCTAGAGGATTCAATTACTCAATAAAAATCTTCCTCACATTTTATCCATATATTTTTTCTGGGAAAAAATTAAATAAACACACCAAATAAAATAAATGCAATAAAAAATAAAGCAAGTAAAGGATAGAAAATTCGAATTTAATGTCCACATCCCCCCAAACTTATTTCGAACTCGGAGAGTAAGAAAAAGTTTGAAAATTAGACAAGAAACAGAACATATACCTGACTGTTGATCTCAGACATCAACTTTTTATCCACCAGAGGAATCAGTGCTGCGCGACGAAGAAATTGGTGATCCTGGCACTCTGTGTCGATCGACAGGGGCCCTGTCGATTGAAATAGAGCCTTCTGTCGACTTGCTCTATGCTGACCTCTGTGTCGATTGACAGGGGCCCTGTCGATTGAAACAGAGGTCGACCCTCCACTGTTCAATTTTTTTCCTTTTTTTTGAAAATAACATAAAATAAATGCGAAACAAAAATTCAAAAACAAAGTCAAACACACCAACGGAAATAAAACAAAAATTGAAAAGAAATAACGAAAATTGAAATGAAAGCATGTAAAAGTTGGGTTACCTACCAACAAGTGCTTTAGTTAACGTTATAGCTCGACGATACATCTTTTTCAGAATCAGGGCAGACTTGTTCGCTCTCGCCTCCCCCAAACTTGTTTTGGGGCATGCTTGGGCCTCGAACCTGTCTGCTTCCCTTTCTACCATGAGTTGCTTGATTTCTGGATCAAAATTCTCGAGAGGTTTGCCCTGGGTCTTTGTGTTCATGAACCTGCGAACAAAAACAGAAGAAACTAAAAGTCAACCTCTGTGTCGATTGAAAGGTAGGTTGTCGATTGACACGCAGGTCAATTACTTCTATCTCGATCGACATGCAGGCTGTCGATCGAAACAGAGGTAAAAACCTGAAAACTCACAAAAATTGAAAACACAAAATTCAAATGCCAAAAACCAACTTCAAACCCTAAAACTCGAAATTAAAAACAGTAAAACCAATAAAAATGAAATTAAAATAAAATACAGCCTCAATCCATCAGAACTAAAAATAAACTAATAATTAGATAGATCTGACAAATCCCCAGCAACGGCACCAATTTGATGATTGCAGAAAGCAGCGAGCAAATAATATTTTTTACACCCTAAGGTGGTCGATCCCACAGTAACTGTGCAACGAAAAATCCAAACTACGAGTAATATTTTTTAGAACACAGATGTTTGAGAGTTTTGGAAAAGGGATTTTCTTTTAGAAATTAAAGATAGCACTGCGATAAAATAATGGTTTTAAAAACAATTAAAGAAAGCACAGGGCAGATAATCTAATCATCAACATGAAAATATCAATCAACTCAACAATGGGGAAAACATAGATTTTTGTGGATTAAATTCCTTGGTTTGGAAATTAAATCCTAGATTATTAATTAGTGACTATCTCATCTCGGTCTCAAGAACACCAAATTAATCAATCTCATAATTATCTAATTATTCCTATGTAGGTTTCTTCTTGGTTGGACAGAATAAAAGCAAACATATGATTAATGAACTTACAAATAAAGAGGAACCTTGAACGTCTTGTAAAAACTCCAAAACTTAATTATTCTAAGTGTAATAATGCTGAAAAGATAGATTAGATTTCGTGCATATTAAGGTCCTATTTATAGAGGAGTGAGAAAGACCTAACTAGGTATTGGGCTAAAGTAGCAAAAACTGCCAAAATATGCCAAAATCTCCATGTCAAGCCTCTGTGTCGATCGACAGGGAGCCTGTCGATTGACACAAGCTTCAAGTCAAAATCTGGGCTGTCCTTCATGTCGATTTCCCAGCTTTGTTCTCCCTGTCGACCGACAGGGAGCATTTTGATTGACAGGAATGCATGTGTCGAGCTCCTTCTGCGCAGTCTCATGGTTTCGGCCATAACATGTGCTCCCGAACTCTGATTGACACGATTCCAGTTGCATTGGAAAGCTAACTCAAAGATCTTTCTATTTCAATGCTCCATTAGGTCAGATTCCACGTGTGGATGAATTTGTGACTGTTCCTTTGAACATCAACTTCTTTCGGTACAGGTTTTCATTAGTTTTGGCCTCAAACCTACAAAATATGACCATGACAAGCATAACACCATCTAAAATAGTCTCATGCACAGAAATAAGTAAAAAAAATAAATAGATTGCACTGAAACAATGGAGAAAAATGTAGATAAGTGATTATAAATATGAGATTATCACTAGTCAGTTTAGAGAATTTTAAATCTTAGGAAGGGGAGAGAGTCAGAAGCCTGTTGATTACACTTGATTGTGTAAGTTCATCATTTGTAGAACGAAGACCTTTGTTAAACAAAAAGATATTGTCACCAACAAGTGATTTTACCCGTTAATTTTCGTTACAAGTTCATGGATAAACTAACAAAATGAAACTTATTACAGAACTATTTTTCATGTCTAGGCTGCTTACGGTCTTCATGATGTTATTCAAATTGGCTGCTGTAGAGGCAAGCATGAGAGACGTTGGTTAGATACGCTGACCAGCTTTCCATAGGTTTCCCTCATGCTGACTAACTGCAGTTGTAGTCCCGATGAACTCCTCATGCATCTACAAAGGACAGTTGAGATTTTTCTTGGAATCTCATCTTCCAGGAGTTCTTGGACTAGGAAGCCATTGGTCCGTTGAGACGTGCTCCCTGTGATGAATGAAGCATATCTTTCATCTCAATGTCTCCTGAGAGGTGTATGCAATTTGACATGCTTTACTACCCTCATATCGGCTTTCGCAGCTTTACCACAGAACCTCCTGGTCTCCACTAATTCAACTGCCCTGGTCTTGATAACTACGTTTGTAGACCATCTGCAGGGGTAGAAGTGACTATGCCCTATGAGAACTTATTGGTACATCACCTCGGGACAGTTAGCAGTGTATCTAGAGAAGAGCTTGGATTTTCATCTTTCTTTTGCTCCTTCCCAGTACGAAGACGACTGTTTTGTCCCAACCTCTTTGGTGAACTTACGTCTGGAGGCTTCGGTTCTATCACTATTTTTCGGATCCAAGATAAGTTTTTGTTGAAGACGAAGTATAAACTTGGAAGGAAGGGTTCGACAATGGAGATTTTGAAGAAAAAGATTTTTTTTCATAGAGGATACAAATGAACCCTATTTATAATAGAGAGAAAGATCATTTAAATGATGTAGGTGTACCTTATGACCTTTTAGTGTCTTTATATTCGGCGATGATTGAGATATGTTGCCTCGCGATGCACATTTTATAATTTACTGGAGCGACGTGGGAAGGAGCGTTATCCACGTGTCGAACTCTTATTCATCGATGCAAGATATGCATCAATAGCATTGTAACCTTAACAATTGCCTTTTGAATTCAAAATACCACCTTTCGTAATTTCAAACTAACTAAGAGTCTGTTCCTAAACTAGATGGAACTCAGTTTAATTCTTCATCCGTCTTTTAGAAGTCTTCTAAGTACAAACACAAAACTTGGTTTCTCTTCATCAAGTCAATTTGAAGCTTGAATGAAGGCAAGTTTCTGCTTTTTCGGATGCCCTGATAGATGACTTTTTCATAATAAGTAGCACATCGAGTTCATAAAAATTGAGAGCTTGGAATCAAATATATTTAGCATTACTCTTCTTCAACAAAGACTTCATCAATCTCCAGTAGACCCAGTTTTATGCAAAGCTCCTTAAATCTTATCTCTCGGAGTGGTTTGGTGAAGATATCAGCCAGTTGATCTTCAGTACGGATGTAATCTAATGAAACATGTTTCTTTTTGACATGGTCACTGATGAAGTGATGCCTTATGTCGATGTGCTTTGTTCTGGAATGATGGACTGGGTTCTTTGTGATGCACATTGCACTGTTGTTATCACAATAGATTGGTACACACCCAGTCTCAACATCATAGTCAAGTAGTTGTTGCTTGTCCAAAGCACTTGAGCATAGCAGCTTTCTGCAGCAACGTACTCAACTTCAGCTGTAGACGTGGCAGCTGAATGTTGCTTCTTGCTGAACCAACTCACATGCTTGTGACCTAGGAACTGACAAGTTCCACTTGTGATCTTCCTGTCGATTCTGCATCCTCCAAAATATGAATCTGAATAAGCATTGAGAGTCAGCTCGTCAGATTTTGGGTACCAAACCTAATGACTCAGTTCTTTTTAAATATTTGACTATTCTTCTAGAAGCTTCCATGTGCGACTTTTTTGGATTGACTTGAAATCTCCCACATACCCAAACTGAGTAGGAGATGTCTGACCTGCTTGTAGTTAAGTACACGAGTGACCCAATAATGCTTTTGTATGCTGTTGGGTAGACTTCCTTGCCTTCTTCATCAAGGTTGATATGAGAACTTGCGATCATCAGAATTCTTAACATATTTGTGTCAATTTTTCCTTTCTGGAAACCATTCTTGAGGAGAAACTGAGACAATGTCTCATACCAAGCTCTGGGTGTCTGCTTCAACCCATAAAGAGCCTTCCTCAGTTTGTAAACTTGGTTTCCTTCTTCAAAGCCAGGGGGTTCTTCTTCATATACTACTTTCTCAGCTCCCCACTGAGGAAAGGCACCCTTCACATCCATTTGGAAGACTATGAAGTTGTTGTGCGCTACATAGGCAAGAAAGAGGCGGATTGCTTTAAGTCTGGCCACTGGAGAAAAGGTTTTGTTGAAATCAGTTCCTTCACATTGAGCATATACTTTAGCTACAAGACTTGCCTTTTTCCTCACTATGTTCCCAGATTCGTCTCTCTTATTCTTGAAGATCCATTTGGTAACAATAACTAACTGATGAGTAGGTCGATCTACTATGTACTAGACCTCATTTCTCTTGAATTCAACAAGCTCCTCTTGCATTGCATTGATCCAGTCAGTTGACTTCAGAGCATCTCCAATTTTCGTCAGCTCTGACTCAT
Organism: Plectranthus barbatus; assembly: GCA_026898455.1. Taxonomy (NCBI): domain Eukaryota; kingdom Viridiplantae; phylum Streptophyta; class Magnoliopsida; order Lamiales; family Lamiaceae; genus Plectranthus; species Plectranthus barbatus. Next base: position 40,970 of record JAPKLW010001310.1, read on the forward strand.
GAGATAAGAAACCAGTCAGTAGAGCGCTTACTTGTCTCATGCAAACTGAGTTTGCAATACTGTCCTGCACGGCTTCCTCAGGATGGTTTCTTAACCATTTCGGCTTCTTAAGCTGGGTAACTTCAACAGGTAGGACAAAATTTTTAGGATACAATGGAACTTGAATTAAATCATTTTGACTAGAGTCTCCTTCTCCAGTAATGACTTCTATATCCTAGTTTCCTTGATTTTCTTGAGACAAAGTTGGTTGGATATCTTCAGGACGAGCATCTTCATCTTTAGTAAGGTCAGTTTGAATTGGCGACCCTGATAAGTTTGATCTTCAAACTGAGCTCTATTTTGATCTCCTGAAGTTCCCCCTTGATTGATGCCTGGGTGCATCATCAACGAGCCAAAAGCTTTAGCTAGGTCGATTGGAGTACTAGCCTCATCATGTGGAACACTTGTGTGATCATCTACAGATTTGGTTTGAGAAACTTGATTTTGATCTTCTTTATCAGCACTAAGTTTCTCTCACCCCTTGTTAACAACACGATCACCAAGTTCCATTTCTTTCAAGGTTATGCGCACTAAAATAGACTCATAAAAAACAACAGAGCATGTTACTTCCACAAGTTTGGTTGTCTTGTTGAGTACTCTGTATCCATTGTATGAAGGGTATCCATATCGAAGGAACACTCCTTCATTAGCCCTGGGACTGAAAGTGTTAAGTTTTGACTTTCCATTGTTATGGATGTAACATTGAGAACAAAGAGCTCGAAGATGAGCTATAGAAGGCTTACGACCATTGAAAACTACGTACGGGGTTTTGTGATGGCAACTGTTGATGGCACTTTTGTTCTGAGTATAGCACATTGTCATCAAGGTTTCCCCCAGTAACCTTATTTTAAGTCAGCTTCGGCAAGCATTGTCCTGACTGCCTCCTTGAGTGTCCTATTTCTTCGTTCAACAAGATGATAAGCTCGTATTTTGTCTCACTTATCACATTGTTTTCTTCTTTATTTCTTGCATATTTATTAGTTTATAGTTAAAAATCGAGCATGAGCTGTTTATAAGGGATACTATGCTTGTTGTTCTAAGTTTTGTTTATATTTGAGGCTAAAATTGAGCAAAAGATGAAAAGAGCCGAGCTACACAGAGTTGTTGCTTCGATTGACACACAGAAAGTCGACCAAGTTGGAAGACAAGCCAAAAACTCGAGGCATTACCTCTGTGCCGACCGATATGGTGCATGTCGATCGATACAGAGGTTGGATGTCGATCGAAGAAGGCAAAAGGAAAGAGGGCTCGACACACATGCATGTGATCGATGGTGTTGATTGACAAAGTGGTCCGAAAGGAGGATCGGCATGAAAGCAATGTGTGTCGATCGACACAGAAGCCCGTAATAGAATTTTGGCTAGTATTGGAGACTTTTGATATTTTAGCCCATTGCCTTATGAAGATCAAATTCCTCCCCTATAAATAGGACCTTATTAGAACGAAAATTATGTTTTTTTATGTTCAATTCCTTGTTATTTCTACTTTAGTTTTTCAGCACTTTAATTTTCCAAGTACTCTATAATTTTGTTATTGCATTTGGATTCAAGGTTCATATTCCTTTAATGATTCAAGTAAGTTTTTTCTGTTTTTATTGCAATGATTATTTCAATTATGTTAGGCTAGAACCCGTACCAGGTTCGAGGGTTTGCTCCATCCTTTTTAGCATGTATTAATACGATCGATTCTAAACCCTAATTAAGATGGTCCAAATTCTTTGATTTTGATTTTAAAATCTATTTTCAATTGAAAAATCGAGAGATAGAAATTGGATTAGGTTCATAGTTATTAATTTGAGACCGAGAGGAGATAATTAATAACAGAAAAATAAAATTTGATACAACTTTTTTCTGTCTCAAAAAGAAGAATTAGCTGTAGAGTTTTCAAATCTGTATCTTTATCAAAATTGACTAGTTTGTGTTCTTGAGATCGAGAGGTAAAATTCACTTTCTAGTAATTTAGGTTTTAATTGCCCAACAAAGAAATTAATTCCAAAACATTAGATTTGTTACCTAAGTAATTATTTTTGGTTTGGATTGGTCGTTTATGCTCGTTGAATTGGTTTGGTTGATTTCCCTGGAATCTGTGTTTTTATTTATCGAATTTATTTCAAAACTATTTTCTGTTTTAGAAAACAAAACCCTACTCTCAATTTGGATTCACTCAAACAGCGAATAGATAAATTATGCCAGTACATGAAATAATCTCGTTGCACCATCTATGTGGGTTCGACATCCCTTTGGGTCTATAAATTTATTTTCATCGCTATACTATAATAAATCTATAAATTTTACAATGATCAAATTGGTGCCGTTGTCGGGGAAAGTCAGAATTTATTTTGTTATTGGATTATTTTGATAATTTTTGGATTGAGTTTTTTTTTATTTTGTGTGCGTGTGTGATTTTTCATGTATCACACTCTGTATCGATCAACGCCGTGCATTTCAATCGACACAGCTGCATCACCCGTGTCGATCGACAGGGTCCCTGTTGATCGACACAGGGGCTGGTTTTCTGCTATTCATTTTCTTTTCAGGTGCATGAACACAAGAGCACCGGGGAAGAAACTTGAAGCCCTTGATTCTGAAATTGAAGCCCCCTGTAGGAGAAACAAAAGCAAGGCAAAACAGAAAGAAAAGGAAGGACAACCTGAAATGGAGCAACCACCAGAAGCACCACTTCAAAATATGACTCCCGAGGAGCAAAGACAATTCGTGGAGGAGGTCCAACAACTCAGGGAGCAATTCCAAGCAACACATGCAATTCAAGCAGAGCAAACTACCAGACTGGCAGCCATGAACAATGGAGGAAACCCTGAAAGGCAGATTGTGGTGCCACAAAGATCCATACTAGATCGCTTCCTACCACAGAGAGAGGAGCCGGGATTCCAAGTTGGCATTGATGCGAACAATTTGAGCTGAAGACAGGCCTTATTCAGATGGTCCAGTAGAACCAGTTTTCAGGGAAGGCCATTGAAGACCCGTACTCCCATCTCTCTCAATTTATTGATTATCTTAGCATGTCCTAGTCAAACAAAATTATCACCTAACTTTGTGACATGGTAATGCTAAGGACTCAAACCACTCATCAAATATGGATACAAGAAATGAAATCACTCCCTCACGTGTTTAGGGACGATGAGAATCACTCAAACACAAGATATCGAGCTCGATTTCCATAGGCTTGCATCCATTCTCACCACTATACTACAATGAGTTAGCTCCTAGAATCAAGAAGATCCTTGCTTTGGTTATAATATGGCTAACTAAAAGGTAGGTGGTTTTGGGTCAAAGTAACTAAACTCCTCAATTTCCCATGAACCCCCCTAAAACATTATCATCAAACCACAAAACCAGAGGCTTATTCCTTTCTCAAACTTTTCTTTCTTTTACTTTTTCTCTTCATTTTTTTTCGCTTTTCTTTCTTTCTCAACCTTTCTTTTTTTTTTCTTTTTCTCGTTTTCCATAACACAAAAATATTTTTGTAGGTGCTCATTTTTATGACTTTGCACATTTTCCTCTTTTCATTTCCAACTTTCACTTATTTCAATCCAGCCTCATTCATTGGGATTTAACGAACAATCATAACACATTTCCCATCCCACTCTCACAACACCATATTCACCCTCAAACTCTCATCTCCCAAACTTTTTCCTAATCATATTAAAGAAAGTTCTCCAATAAGGTAGACTCCCGATGTGTAAGGTAGGACTAGGAACCGATGACCTAATATCATTTTCTAGTCACATACTCATGCTAATAGATCGAGAACAGATACAACTTCTGGATTTCTCGCTCTCAACCTCGCCTCTCACAAACGAAAAGGATATGAAAATATCAAAGCTCAAATCTCACAGCTTTTTGTCAAGTCCAATGCATTAACCAAACACAAAACTTGGCAATTCAAAATTTAAAATCAAACATGCTTCGACAATAAGATTCTGCCCTATCATAGGTTGAGGTAAAATTCAAACTTCACCTAGTAAATCAGAATCCAATCTCAAGCCTGGTTTGGGTTCACCACACACACACAAGCACACAAACAACCTAAAAACAACAACTAAATGCAACGAATCTAAATGGCAAGAGAAACGATAAAATGCGTTACCCATAAGTAGCCACGAATGAACCGCTTCTGCAATGCCTTATGTACCTACTCACATAAACACAAACACCACCAAACTTTGAGCATAATTCACACCATGAAGATCTCATTTCCACCAATCATACCACAAACCAACAATAAAAAAAAACATAAGACATTATCCACTTGCACCACCATTCAAACCAATCCATTCATCACATCTACAAACCAAGCAAAATAGGAAGTATACATTCATGCCAACTCATCAATAATTCCATCGAGAATCACTATCAAACCATGAAAATCATGAATCAACATCCAACTCAAAAGTTGATCAAATCAATCATTATACAACCGAATCGAATCAACTCCAATTCAAGGTAGAAAGCATCCAACAAAACAAACTAAACTAAATTCAAGATAAAGAAGTGGGAAATGAGAAGAATAAACCGAGGCACCGGCTATTGACACATCTCCCCAAACTTAGTCAAGCGAGGCTAAGTTTGCAAAATGGTGGATGGTGCATCGTCACTCCTCTCGATCTTATGGTGATCGGTCACGGCGGCGGCGGTATGTGACGGTAAGACGGCGCTGCAGCTCATCAAACCTTTTATCGAGTCCCTCAAATCGAGCAGCAATAACAGCTTGGTGTGCAAAATAACTCCGCTAGAAAGCAGAGAAATCACCATGTAGTGCTGTCATTCGGATGTCTAAACCCTGCATAGACACAGTCAAAGACTCAACGAAATTAGTGGCTTGCTGAATCATAGCAAACATCTGTTGCTGCCTATCCTCCACGAGTGGCTGTGGTGGTGCATGAATACTTGATCCGGCCCCTCGTCCTCCGGGTTGCTGCTCCCTAGGTAAGTGATTCAAGATTGGGAAAATACCCTCCCGGGACAAAACACCCACCACCTCCTTGTGGTCCTCCGAGTCCATCAACCAATTGGACTTATCTTCCAAGTCAGCCACAGTAGTGAACTCCTCACAAGGTAAACAAATAGTCAAATTCCCAAACTTGTAATACACTTCACCACGATGACCCGGAACCAAAAAATTACCTGCCACAAGATAAGTAGTATCCAACAGCAACCTGGGAGCAAAGGCTCCCGACAAATGAACACCCATGGCTTCCAAAACAGGAGTAATCAAACCACCACTAAAAAACGGCGCTTTCACATTAGTCACACAACTCCACCCATCCATTAACGTAGCCCCCATGGAGAATTTCTTCCCATTCATCATAGCATTCAACATATAGAGCTCAGACATAATCAAATTACTTGATTCATACCTACCACACACCGAACCACCAACCAACTTATGAATATATCAAATAACAGGATTCCTAATAGCGGATGCTCTACAAGACTTAATGTTAAACGATCTTTCAAATTTCACACCAGATATTGACTCCTAAAATTAACCCATATTCACATTTTCAAGCACAAACAGAGAATCCACCTCACAACAAAATACTTCATCAACTTCATGCCTTTGCGAAAAGTACTCTTTACATTTTATTTGAACTTCATTGAAAGTGGATTACCATCTGGGCCCTTCATGATCGTCATCGAGGCTAGGAACTCCTTTGACAACTCCATGTATGCCGGCCAACTCGCCATTAGGAGCTTCTTCCATCCAATGCCCGTGAGGAGACTCCACACATCATCTTTCAATGCCAATGCCTCCAATGTCTCACGAAAAAAATACTTAGTCCCCACAATCTGCTTTTCTGCCAAATTCTTGTACCTCTCAAATTCTTCATCATCGAAACCTAATGCGGCTAAAAGTTCAATCAAATTAAACCTCTAACTACACAAGAAGAATATTTGTCAAATCCAGGTCCTTCCCCGCTTCGCCCGCTAGAATACCGAGATACTATGGCAAAGTCTTATAGCTAAGCATGATACAATCGTTGAGTAGTTCCTATCAATCTAAG
>JAPKLW010001310.1:47043-79620 GCA_026898455.1 Plectranthus barbatus
GAAAACAAAACCAAAATACGACAAAAACATATGATACGAAAGTAAAATAGCCACAAACAAGCATGCACACACATCGAAATATGGGTCATTTTACGCTTGGGGCGACTAAGAGAGGGAGTTGATGCTCCACGCGGTCATTTGCTAGCCATAGACAAAATTGAAGGATGAGAACCTCACAATTCAAAGCAATTAAATGATAGGGAAAATTGGGAAAGTGGAATTTTGATAGTAATCAAGATGGGGCAAAATGGGAATGAAATTCATCTTAAAAATGAGTGTGGCTTGACTGACCTTGAGAAGGATCGACTGAGCTGAGAGTCTGTCTGAGCTAATTTGAAAAACACGATCCAGCTCGACTGGGCCAAATTTGGCTCGACTGATCGATCCCGCTGACTCGCGAAAATTTGAAATTTTGTTACTCTTTCCAGAGTCGGGGCGATCCAAATTGGTCCCGGGCGAGATTTCCCTCTATTTTTGCAACTTTTCCTGCATTCTTTCTCCAAATTTCAGCACCATTTCGGGTTTGCACCTCCCCAAATCTTAATCCTTCCATCACAACACAATGTAAGTCTGTAGAATCAACCAAATATCAAGCATCCTTCAACCAAAAACAAACAAGCAACCAAAATCACAAAATTGAACAACTAAACACTTATTCAAAACCTAAAACAACAAAAACCAGTAAACATTGGGTTTCCTCCCAACAAGCGCTCCTTTATAGTCGCTAGCTTGATTTCTTACCTCAAGTTCATCAATCATGATCAAAAGGAGCTGATTCGGAGCTCATACCTTGTTTAAGTAGCCAATGCTTGTTCAAGAAGACCAACTTATGCCTTGCACTCCGAGGTGGCTCCTCATCCACTCTAGCCTTCTTTGTTCTCCCTCGTTCTTGCTCAAATTAATCCCCTGGATCGTCGTACTCCTCATTCACCTCATCCATGTGAGCTAATCCCAGATCATCATCTTCCTTAAGCCTCCTCTTTAAACCCCCTTTATCAACTTCCACTTGCTTCTCAACTCTCATCTCATCATTACTTCTTGAAGGTATTGAGAAAAAAACCTCTTTTCCACAACATCGGAAAGTTTGTTCACCATTTCTCATGTCGAGTAAAACATCGGCCGTATGCAAGAATGGCCTCCCAAAGGCTAGGTGAATACCCCCCTTGTTCTTCATGTCCACAATCAAGAAGTCACTCAGGAATGTGAAACTCAAAATCTCCACATGCACGTCTTCAACAACCCCCCGAGGACAAAACAAGGCATGGTTAGCCATTTGAAGCACTTGGCTTTGTGGGCTTCAAATATCCAACATTCAACTCCTTGTATAAGCTCCAAGACATGACATTTACACTAGCCCCGGAATCACATAAGGCTTTCTCGACATTTGCGTCCCCTATCTTGCAACTTATGATAAAACTTCCTGGATCCTCCTCCTTGCTAGCCACTCTTTTTTCTCCTTTCTTGTCTCTTCCATCTCTCAAGTCTTCTTCACTCACTCCAAACTCAAATTGTCCACCATCCAAATTTAACCCCTCTTCAACTAACTCATCAAGTAATGGCACCCGTTGAATCTCCTCTGGATGTGGCATTTTTATGTTGCCTTTTCTCATAAAATCGAAGAAATGAACTTCTTCGCCCTTAATCTCCTTTCCTTCTTCAACTTTTTCAGCTTCAACTTCCCTCACTTCTCCTTCATTCTCAACTCTTGTTTCAACTTCCAACTCCACACTCTCAATCATTGGAGTCATGACCACCAACCTTTCTTCTAGACTTTTCTCTCCATCCACTACATTACAACTCTTCTTTTGGATCACCTCTGTGTCACTAGGAAATTTTCCCGGTTGATGCTTTCCACTCAATTGCTTGGCAATTGACGATATTTGCAATTCAATTTCAGCAAACATTCCATCATATTTCTTGAATTTTTTTATCCAACTCCTCATTCGAATTTCTTCTTGCCTCTTGATTGCCAAATCTACCACTTTCCCCTACATACCCGCCTTGGCTACTACTTCCCCCACTCTCCAATTGCATTGGAGGGTTTAAAGCATTGTTGGGGTTCGCGTAGGAGAAGTTTGGGTGGAAATGGTTAGAGGGATGATAATACATGTTACCCGGCGGATTGTATGGAGGTCGATTGTTGTTAATCCCTATTCTTTGGTTTACAAAATTCACATTTTCGGGGTATACTTCCTCATATTTCATCATTTTCAAATCATCCCTTCTACTACCCGAGGTAGACAATGCATCAAGCTTCCTTTGCATCATGTCAATTTCCTCTTTTAACTCCTCACTTTCCTTTATCTCATTTACCGTCTTGACCGACCTATAATCTTTCCTCTCGTTTGGCCATTGATAACTATTCTCTGCAATTTTTTCTATTGTCCTCCAAGCTTCGTCTTCCTCTTGATCTATGAAGGCACCTCCTAATGAGGAATCCATCATCACTTTCGTCTCATAGTTCAAACCCCCATAAAACTGGCAGATTTGTTGACTCCTTGATAGCCCATGTCTTCGACATTTCTAGAGTAGATCCCAAAACCGGTCCCATGCCGCATATAACAATTCATCATACCATTGTCCAAAGGAGGTAATGTTAGCTTGTCTCTTCAATGTGAGACTAGGAGGAAAGAACTTGAACAAAAACTTCTCACGATGTTCCTCCCATGTGGCTATGTTTGATTTATCGAGCCACTCAAACCAATGTCTAGCACCCTCACGTAGGGAGAAAGAAAACAACCGCAACCGGATTTGGTCCTGTGGCACTCGATTGATCTTAATTATATCCGTTATCTCCAAAAACCTTGAGATATGAACATTCAGATCTTCCATCGCATGACCCCCAATCTGGTTATTTTGAATCATTTGGACCACTTGCGGTTTGATCTCGAATTGAGTAGAGTTCACTGCCACACGGAACCCCCCGGTTTCTTGCTCCCCTAGCGGTCTAAATAAGTTTTGAAGTGGCCTTCTCGGTTCATTTCATTCATTCATCATAGCCTTAATGAGATCCAATAGTCTTTCAAGTTCATCCATTCGTCCCGTGTCTTCACCTCTATTTTCAATCTCAAATTCAACTTCTACCCTTTCACACATTTGCCGGAACTTTTGTTCTTCTAACAAAAGAGCTTTTGATCTTGTTAACATATACCACCTACAAGTTCAAACAAAGCAAATCACAAACGAAAGGCAGAAATCCAACAACAAGGTAAATATTGATAACAAACAATAGATAACAATCAAATAGGAAAATTAACAAACACGTAGCATACAATATCCACACTTTAAACAATATCTAATGACCAACTAATCAAGTTCCTCGACAACGGTACCAAAAATTTGATCGTGCTAAAAATGAATGTTCAATCTCAATGTGAATCAAGTAATAATATCAATCCAGGTACTATCTCATTTCGCCTAATGGATTACTATCTAATTGTGTGGAATCTTATAGCTAGGAAAAACAATAGTCATTGAGTTGTATTCTAACAATCTAGACTTGAATGTAAACTAAACTAAGCATAAAATTGAAAGCAATAGCCATAAAACATCATTCAACAAATTGTAAACGAAAACAATACTTCAAATTCTACAAAGGCTAGGTAGAACAGGATCCACAAATACTCAATAGAGATAGAATGGATGTTGATAAGAATGTGGATGTGCTCCGATTAGGTTGAACTTAGATGCAAACTCGATTTAATCCCTAAATGGATGGACAATTTACACTATTCTAGCCAACCCCTATCATGACAATTTGACCGTAGATGACGTTAGAAACCTCAAACAGTTACGTTATTGACTTCTAACTCACTCCATATGGCTCGTAAATTCTCATCCTATGCCCTTCCTCCGCACAGGGATTGGATCCAGGAACACATGAAAACATGATAATTAGGATGCTCCTCTCCGCGTGTTGGCTGCAATATTCACGTCAACTATCACGTAAGTTGGCTATTGCCTACACCTAGGTGAATATAAATGAGCTCTAGAATGATTCAATCGCATAAAGGGAGGTAAACATGTACAATTCACCCTAATCATCACACATCTTTACCCCAATCAACATTCAAAAGAAGTTTAGAACATCATACCTATCAATTGGATCATTAGAAAACAAACCATTACAATTGATAGATGAAACGAGATTTCATCCCCAATTTGAGTATCTTGATCTTGATCTACCCTTGAACTCTTCAAATCTTCACCAAGTTAGGTTCAATTAACTCTTTGACACCATGGATTAAGTTTGGGAGAAGGTTGAGGATGAAATTGTAGAGAGAATTTCTCCAATTTTTGTTTAAAAGTGGCAAAAAGTTCTAATGAAATAAAAAATTTCCCATTTTATAACGAGATGGCAGAGTCTCGGATTGCCTGGGACAAGATCGGCTCGCCCGAGATATGCCTCTATTCTGCCCAGATCGTTCGAGCCAGGCAGAAATCGACCGAGATCCTTCTCTGTTCAGCTCAGATCGGTCGATACAGAAATGGATCGACCGAGATTTCTCTTTGAAATTTGTCCTGCTAGTTTTCCTGCTCCTCTCGATCGATCATAAATCTCTTTGACTCTTGGATCGAGCGATTTTCCTCCAATACTTAGCCAAAATTACTGATTTATGCTCAAAACCTTACCTACACCATCCAAAACATACAAAACGCAAAAACACAACAAAAACAAGCCAAAAGCATATGATATGGGAGTAAAATGGCCACAATCATGCTTGCACAAACATCTAAATGTAGGTCACTTTAAACACATATCATAATCACTCAAACTTGACCCTTTGATTGTCCTCAATCAAAACCATGTAAAACAATCATTCTACCTCGTGCAATACCTCATAGCCCATCTTGATTATCTTAGCATATCCTAGTCAAATAAAATTATCACCTAGCTTTGTGACATGGTTATTGCTAAGGACTCAAACCACTCATCAATTATGGATACAAGAAATGAAATCACTCCCTCACGTCCTAGTTCTGCCCAAATCGGCCAAGCCAGGTAGAAATCGACCAAGATCCTTATTTATTTAGCTCAGATCGATCGATCCAATGATGGATCGACCGAGATTTCTCTATGAAATTCATCATGCTGGTTTTCCTACTCCTCTCGGTCGATCCTAACTCTCTTTGACTCTCGGATTGAGCGATTTTCCTCCAATACTTAGCAAAAATGTTGATTTATGCTCAAAACCTTACCTACACCATCCAAAACACACAGAACGCAAAAATACAACAAAAACAAGCCAAAAGCATATGATACGGGAGTAAAATGGCCTCAATCATGCTTGCACAAACATCAAAATATAGGTCACTTTACGCACATATCAGAGACCGAGATGTAAAATTCACTTTCTAGTAATTTAGGTTTTAATTGACCAACAAATGAATTAACTCTAAAATATCAAATTTCCCACCTAAGTAATTATTTCGGGTTTGGATTGGTTGTTTAAGCATGTTGAATTAGTTTGGTTGATTTCCCTGGAATCTGTGTTTATATTTATCGAATTTATTTCAAAAGTATTTTTTGTTTTAGAAAACAAAACCCAACTCTCAATTTGGATTCACTCAATCAGGGAATAGATAAATTATGTTTGTACATGAAATAATCTCGTTGCATTATCCCTGTAGGTTCGACATCCCTTTGGGGCTATAAATTTATTTGCATCATTATACTATAATAAATCTGTAATTTTTACAGCGATCACAAGACCATTATGTTGTGGCGTCCTAGGAGCTGACTTCTCATAAGCAATACCAGCATCAGCTGAAAAATCCATCAGTGCACCGTTGCAAAACTCAGTCCCGTTGTCAGATCTGATTCTTTTAACGGTGACCCCTTTGCTATTTTGCACTTGAAGAATGAGCTATGGAAATTGAATCTTCACTTCATCGTTGCTCATCAGTAGCCTTACCCAAGTATGTTTGGAGTAGTCATCAACTACAATAAGAGTAAATGTTTTTCATTAATGTTAGGCGGCTTAACTGGTCCAAATAGATCCATTTGAAGTAGCTCGAGGATCCTGTCTATGCTTGTTGTGATAGTTTGATTCTTGAATGATGCTTTGGTTTGCTTTTCCATCTTGAACGCTCTGCAGACACCTTCTTCTTTCTAGAAATTGACTTGTGGTAGGCCTCCCACAAGCTTGTGTATTGCAAGATGTATGATTGACTGGAAATTTAGGTGGCTAAGTCTCTTATGTCATAGCTAGTTGACTCCTTCTTGGAATGAGCTTGTTGCGACAAGGCACGTGCCAGTCTTTCCGCTCTCCCAATCCACATAGTAGAGACTTCCCTTTTTTACCCTTTTTAGCACAGTGTCTTTGGAGTCTATGTCATTAATCCAGCATTCTCCTTCGACAAAAGTCACCTCATATCCAGACTGAATAAGCTGACTCACACTCAGCAGATTGTAGTTGAGGTTGGTGACCAAGGATACATCATTGATGATAATTCCATCGTTTTTCAAGTATCCTTTGTTGATTACTCTGCCTTTTGAATCATCTCCAAAACTGAGAAGTGGTCCTCTTGTCATTTTAAGTTTTGAGAGAAGATTACTGTCACCGGTCATGTGAGCTGAACATCCATGCTCTTTTCTTCTTTTTAAGTTGACCTTGGTGACCTAGTACCTACATAACAGATAACATTAGACAAAAGGTACCCGTGTTTCTGTGGGTCTTGCAGGGTTAGTGTTATGGATCCATCATTTAGGAATCCATACTTGCTTCACCTTATATCTAGGTGTCCCAAATCCATCTACCTTGCTCTTCCTCTTTAAAATATTTAAGCAGTTTCTATGCATATTTTTATAGAAGAGGTGAGTGTGTGAAACCTGACCAGAAACTAAGTTTCTTGGAACAGAGTTTCTAGGAAATGACTTCCTTGAAACTGAGTTACGGTTAGGTTCTCGAAAAATTGGTGCGGAGTGTGTGGTCTTTCTACTCCTGAAAGTAGAGAATTGGTTGGACTGAAACCTCGTATAGATGTTCTTTCTATATGGATAAGTTCTCCTCTCATACGAGTTATGAGTTGGGAACCTCGAATTTCTAGAGTTCGAAAATGAAACTGACTTTCTATAAAGTTAAGTTTTAACTGTTGAGGTGGGTTTTCTTATGTTATGAACATTCTGCTTATCCCACTTCCTAGGTATGATGGGCTTCATCTCAGGTTTATTTGACTTATAAGTCAAATCTTTTCTAAGCTTGGGCAAAGAAGTCAGATTTGAAACTGATTGTCACTATCTTTCCTGCTTAGCCTCTAAGGAGTTCTTGTCCATACTGACTACTCCTTTACCTAACAGCTTGACTTCTAAACGAGAATTCTTCATAAAGTGATGGTTCGAGACATTCCCAGTTTCTAAAGTAGAAGCCTGATTGCTCAAATTATTCTCTGTAAAGCCTAAACCTGACTTATCAGAGGAGTGTCTTTGTAAACTTAGAGCTTGTGAAACTTTGCTAGTACTAGAGTAGCGTGAACATATAAGTTTTTGATCGCTAGCAATTTTCACTTTTTGAGATGCGCATTCTTCAAAATTAGATTTAAACAATTCAAGTAATGTAGAATGATCTTCTCTAAGTTTAGCTAGATCTTCACTTACTGACTTTGATCCTTGGATCTCCACACTAAGTTTTGAAACTTTCAGTTTCAGTGAAGCATTTTCACATGCCAAGACATTTTTTAACTCATAAAACTTAGCAAACTCTCTATTCAAAGTTCCAAGTGTAACATCCTCTAAATCTGAGCAATAGGATTCAGAGTTATCTTCTATGCATGCTATAGGAATACAAACTGAGTTAGAAATTTTATCGGAGTAGTAGACTCTCTTTCAATTACTTCCTCTTCTCCGAGCTTCGCCATCAACACCAGGAAGGCTTCCTCCACTGTCTTATCATTTGATGTGTAATAGCTATTTTCATTGTCTGAGATGTGTGCCACCTCAATTCTGGTAAGCATAGCCTTTGAAAGTCGTGGGCTTAAATCTGGGCGAACACGTCCTTGGTCGTCATCTTTGAGAGATCCTTCTCCTTCAAGATGGTGGCTTTGATGAACCAATCTTCCATGGGCATCATGAAGAGAGTTTTTGCATTCATATCAGCAATTTCATATGTTCTCCACCAAGATCATCAGCTCGCAGATAACGCATTGAATCTAGCTTCCATTGATTTGACACTTTCACCATGAAGCATTTGAAAAGATTCATACTTATCTACACAGTTTTGAAGCTTGTTCCTCTTCATCTGAGCTGTTACTTGACTGAGTGAGCCAAGAAATTCCCACATCTTTTTGGCGTTGTTGTGCTCTAAGGCTTCAACTACCAGTGCCTCTGGTAAGGGTTGTAAGATGAGCTCCATGGCCACTGCATCCAGCTGAAAATGAACTTTGTCAACGTTTGTCCATTCTGCATAAGGCTTCTCCACTATCTGCTGACCTTCTGCTCCTTCAAGCTGAGTATTCACCTTGGTGATCTTCAGCAAAAGTATTAAATGACAGATGCACTTGTTCGCTTAAACAGAGTATAATAAGTTTTGTGTGTGAAAGGTTTAAGCTTAGGTCTTTTTTTTACCTTAAGTCAGTTTCACAGTATATACACTTCAATACTTGGACAAGTATTGAAGGTTTAAAGAGTCAGTTTGTGAAACAGAAAAATAGAGCTAGTATGAAAGAAAGCTGTAAACAACACACAAAGATTTATAGTGATTCGGACATAAATATCCTACATCCACTCTTCAGACCCAAGGTCTGGATAATTCACTAAGTAAATACAAGCATCATTAAGATCTATACACAGTCCGTTGCACCTCCGTCCTCACGTCAGCTGTGGCACTCGCCTAAGAACTCCTTGTAGACTCAGTCTTCAGGTTAAAGTGGGGAGATTCCAAACTTAGTCAAATTTTGAAGTATTATTCTAAGTGGTGTCCACACAAAGAAGTGAAACTTACTCTTAATTAAGTTTCAGTACGCAGGACACACACTCAATTTGGTGGAACATACTGACTTTCCTTGAAAAACCAAATTTTGGTTCCAACATTTAAACAATTTTGATGGAGGGATGCATAAATAAACTGAGTTCCAACTCTTAGTTTAGTAAGTGACTCTTAGTCAGTATGGGTAAATAAAGGCGGGTATTCACATTCAAATACTTAACTTATCCAATATGATGCTTTAAATGCCTAACAGGAGGCGATGAATCAACAAATGTCATGTGGAAAAGCACGCTCCAACGAGTGAATACAATTCCAATAGACGGCTTATCCCAGCCATTGATATATAGTCTGTTGACTTACTCAGAACCGTCCGATCTGTATTGTTTTACCATATCTATATCAAAGAATATTTGACAATTAAAACCTTTCTACTCTTACCATTTTCATCCTCTCCAGAATTTCTTCAAGCCTTCAAATTTCCAGAAATACTCTTGCATTCAAAGGAATCGACAATCATTCCTTCATTGATTGCCAATCATTGATCATGACACCAAAAAAGACAAAAACACCGCAGAAGCCTGCTAGAGAAACATCAACATCAGGCAAAGAAGAACAACCACCAGTCGTCTATATTGATCGACCATACTCAAAAATCACGAGATTTTTCATTCTGATCCCTGGAAGCTCTCACCAAAGTACAGGAGGGCTACCGAGGTAACAAAGGAGAAAATTTTGAATATAGCCGATCTAAAGGAACCATGCCCAGCTGTTAGGATGTTGGGTCCTGAACTGACCATGGAGAAGATAGTGTACTATCTGCGGGCTCGACTAAAGATATTTCATCCATTTTGGTGGTTGAATTCTACGCCAATGATGTGGTTGACAAGGACAAAAATTTCTTCGTAACAAAGGTGGTCAGAAATGAGATAGTAGTTACGCATCGTTTACACAAGGACATATTCCATTTGAGGGCAACTGGACACAGTGGAAGCTTGATGAGGTCATCACCTCAAGAAAGATGAACCACAATACAAATGAGTTCGATCCATTCTACAAGTTCCTCACCGACACTGTTATTAGAGTGTCAGTGCAAGATGAGATTGTTTTACAAGATGAGCAAGAAGAAGTATTCACTTTGATGGCCATCAATGACGAAGTCAAAGGGTACTGGCAGAGTTCCTCTCTGAACGGCTACTGGATTATGTTGGTAAGAAGTCAACAATTGAGGAGAAGTGGCATTTCTCCACTGGTGTGGGTTTTGGACTTAAAGTCAGTTTCCTACTAGAAAACATGCTACCAGCAGAAGTGGTGGAGGAAGGAGAGCTTCTAATTCCCACCGACATCATCCCCACTAAGTCACCAGTGGGAGAGCCCAATAATACTGAGGATGGAGATGATGACGATGGCAGAGAAGATGGTGACCAAGAAGCTGAGTTCGCTGCTCAGCATGAAGAAAACTTTATGAAGGTCATGAAAGATCTTCCTTCATTGACCAAGATTAGTGAGGAGACTTCATAGCCTAAAAAGATGCAGAGGCGGTAGAAGAAGAAGTTTGGTCCATCACAGCCAGTTTAGGGGCCTCAACTCTTCGAAGGACGAATCTATGTCAATATTCCAAGGAAGCCCTGAACTGAGCTGGTCCAACCTCTAATCCAGAAGAAAAGGTCACGAGAAGAGGAAGTGCCTGTGGAAGGCAAGGAGAACGTGGTGAAAACCTTCATGAAACGAAAGATAATATTTTAGGAGCCATAGATAGAAATTCCTGACAGTGTAAACATCTCATTTCTCTTTGGGGCTCCTGAAGCACCTACATTTGAAACACTTTATCAGGCAACTCAGGGTAGTGATGAACATCCCGAGTGTCAGAATCCTCAACTAGAGAAACCTGAGCCACCTGTTATTGAAGTATGGGTGGAACTAGATATTGAAAAGAATATGCGACCGACCCAAACAACTGGTGGAAGGTGGAGAAGAGAAAGAGGAAGATGAGGGCTTTGTTGACTCTGAATAGATGGATGAGGAGATTGAGGCAGTGCAACCTACTCACCAGACTGACTCTCAGCATGTACTCGAGAAGGACGTGGTGGTACATGCTCAGGAACTTATCCTTGAAATTGCACATGAAGCTGCGGAGCAGGCCATGAAGGGCTAGGAGGAACAAAGAGATAGTGACATGTCAACCACCCCGACAAAACTGGTAGAGCCAGAGAAAGAGAAGAAAACCAAGTCGGAGCCCGAGAGGAAAGATATCCTAGGAATGGGGAGGGTCCTGAGGTCGAGTAAGGGGAGACCTCTACCCGAGCTGCCTCTCTCACTCAGTCTCACCCTGAGTCACCTCACCCTGAGGATTCTCACAGGAGTGAAGAAAGAGATGATTTGATGAACATCTCTTCTGTATCTGACCTATCTATTCACTATCTAAATGACGATGAATTGCGTGAGCTCGCGCATCATGAAGAGCACACTTATGAGAAAGACATGGATGGAGTCTGGAGAAGACACCTTTGAGACTCGAGGGGGGGCCAAAGAACTGCACAAAATGCCAAGTGAAATTACTGAGTACAAGATTCCTTTCATTGGCCTACCTCACCCTGAGTCTTCCTCTCAATGGCTTAGGAGTTGGTGTCCACCAATTGAGCCAGCTGACACCGAGGATGTCAGGCTCATTCCATGGGCTGTATATATTTAGCAAATTATATAGCATCGTGTCACAGAAGAAATCTACTTACTCTATCATGACATCTTACTTGAAAGCTCTATTCCCTCTGATGTGCTGCGGAGATAATATAGGAGATGGGGGAGATTTGATTAGGCCAGGTATGAACTAAATGCAGAAGATCTCTCGAGCATGATGGCTAGGATGGGACTGACTTTTTGGAGGTCTGAGGAATCTTGGACAGATGAACGGAGCGCCTAGAATGAGAGGAGGCGACCGATAGAAGAAAACTTAAGGCTGAGGATGCTCGCTATCCGAGCTTACAGGGCTCATACTGACGATGCACTTAACTTTGGCAAGAACCTTCTCAGGCTACCTCCTTTTAATTATCAGTTTGTATCAGCAGCTCCCATTTCAGCCGTCCCTATCTCTCAGTACCACCTCCTATGCTGACTCTCGATGATTATCACAACATTGTGACTTCACAGAGAAATAAGGTGGAGAAGCTCACTCAACAGCAACTCGCGATGGAGGTTGAGGTTGAGCAGATCAAGAAGTATCTTGTTGTTTCCCAGAAGGAGTTAGCGGATGCTGAGGAGGAATGTAACGAGTTGGAGAAAGCCTTGTCCCTATCTAATGAGCTTATAAATCATCATGTGATAGATCAGACAACCTAGATAATGAATGCCATACGTTCTCGACGGCGAAGCTTGGCCAATGCTGCATAAATGATCGATATTCGAGATGAAATCTTTAGGCGAATGGAGACTAAGTGTATGGAGACTGAAGATGACCTTGCTCGAACTCTAAGAGAGAGTGATCTTAAGATAAAGAAGGAAGAAGACAGAAGGTTGCGTGAATCTGAACACAAATGCCTTGCCGATGAAGAAGCTCGCTTAGATGAACCGAGAAGGATTGAGGAAGAAGTAGAGCTTCAGAGGCAACAAGTTGAAGCTGAGCAGAAGAGGATAGCCGAAGAAGAGGCATTCAGGGAGGAAGAAATAAGGAGAATGGTTGTTGGGAAGCTGGTAAATCTGGAAGAAAAGAGAGCCCGACTTCTTGTTATGGTGACTACTGTGCCTGAATCCTCAATTAAAATCTCTGGGAGTGATGGTGTGCCTATCCAAGTAAAGGACTTGATTGAGATTTTAAAAAGTGTTCATGCGTGAAACTTAGTTTCACAAAGTATGGCCATGGCCTATACTGAGTTTGGGTATTCAGGATAGTGCTCACCATTCTGACTTATGAGAAGTCATTATGAGGGCTGTGTATACTGACTATGGAAAGTTAGTATGGAGGCCTTTGCTTATTAAGCACGTAAAACATGAAGAGAACTAAGCTCAATCAGACTTCAAGTATATTGATTACTAAGTAAAAGTTAGTACGAACATGTCCATACTTAGACTCCTCGAACTGAAACTTAGTCTGACACAAAGTTGGTGAGAAGTATTCTATCACAGCGGAGCAGAGAAAACCTAATGTATGGGCTATGATTAGACGACATTTTCCATGTCGCAAATGGCTGGATTAATGTATCTAATGGGCAAATTTCAAATCATCCGAGGAATATCCTATAAATACCCCAACATTTTGAATGAAGAAAGTATCTGAATCACTTTGAAAACTAAGTCGATACTCTGCCATTCTTTTTACTCAAGCTTTCTGTTTACTCCATGACATTAATCGAGAGGCTTAAGATTTGAACTCAAGTTAAATAGTCGTGCTAAGTGGTTCACAATGCAAGACTAAGCATTAAAGCTTAAGTTATTTCTAGGAGAATATATCCTTTAAAGATATATTCACAACAGTTAGTTCTTATTTTGGGATTCTGACTATCACGACCTCTAGCCTTCTTTAATGAGTTTTGGGAAGAACGTTCAAACATCCAACCACCAGGAACAAGGCTGCGGGGTGCGTACTCACTTCAACTCAAAAACTAAGTCTACAGCGAGTTTCTAGACGAGTGATAATAGCAGACCGAAGGACGCAGTGGCGATGGGCTATTCATAGATCGCATGAAGGGTTGTAACTATACTTAGTGGATTTCCCGATTCATTTCGAAAGAGTGGGCATAGGATATTTAAGATCCGAACCACTTTAATATCCTGTGTCCTTTACATGTTTTATTTTAGTTTCTGCATACTTAGTTTCCTCAAAACTTACTTTAAAACCTTGAACAGTTGTCTTAGTATTGTAGTGTATACTTGTAAAACTTGCTTAAGTACTATCGGATCTAAACTTAACCTTTTAGAAACCCTAAACTAAGTTCCATTTAGTTTAGGAGAACAAGTGCAATTGTAAACTTACTTCTGCTGCATATTACATATTCTGATTTCGGGACCAACATTTGGGATTTTGTTTGCACTCTCTGCCAAGAGACCGATCAGATGAAGAGAAACAAGCTACAAAATTATGTAGATAAGTATAAATTATTTCAAATGCTTCTCGGTGAAAATATCAAATCTATGGAAGTTAGATTCAATGCTATTGTTTGTGAACTTAAAAACTTGGGGAGAGAGTATAATGTTGCAGATTTAAATGCAAAAATTTTCTCCAAGATGCTAAAAGAAGATTGGTTTGTCAAAACCACAAGCTTGAAGGAGAACGACTTGTGAAAGATGTCGATAAAAGATGTGTTTGTTGAGTTACAAGCACATGAGAGGGATATACAGATGACGAATAGGAATGAAGCTCTCCGAACTGCAAGCACACCCAGAACCGAAGAAGATGCTACCTAATTCGTGAAGCGAGACTTCAAGAGGAGACCATGAAAGCCATATCAATCTGATAGATCAAGTGCTCTACATGAAAAGTTGCTCCGACATCATCATATATTTAGAAGAAGGAGGAAGAGAGCTTAATTGCTGAGCTTGAGGAGCAGATAAGGAAGCTAACAAAGCTTCTCAAAAAAGCGAATGCCAAGACCAGAGGTTCACAAGAAAGTGAACAAAAATTTAGTGAGAAGCCACCTAAGGCATGTTTCGAATGCAACCCCCCCACTCATCTCATGTATGAGTGTCTGCTGATCTCCAATGAAGAAAGAGAGCGCCTAAAGAGGATCTTCGAGAAGAAAGCTTCCAGAGCTGCATCCAAAGCCATGTTGTCCAGAACTGAAGCTCCACACATCTCAAACAAAGGTGATGACTATTTTACAATAGATGATGATGTTAAGCAAGAAGCCTTCATGGTACTCCTTGCCAAACTGGGAGAAGAAGCATCAAATGCTGAAAAAGGAGAACATGAAGCTGAGACTTAAAAATTGGTAATTGATTCAAACTCGGTTTCTATTTTTGTTGCATGCATCGAAGAGGACATTGAATCCATGTCCTCGGATTAAGATGATGTCACTCTTGAAATCCTTTCTAAATAGTTTTTAAAATTTTATAAACATAAAACATTTTGGTCAGAGAAAATGACTCACTGAAACAAAAAGTTTCCGATTTGACCAAGGAGATCGAACGATTGAGGTCACTCAGTAAGGAACTGACCAAAATTAAAAAAAAACTTTATTTTTTGCTCAAGAACTTTCAAAATATTTATGAGGAATGTTACTATTTAAACCTGAAAATTGCTCAAGATCAAAAACTGATTTGTTCTCTATATTCAAGTTCCAACAAGGTTGCTGAGGCCTTGAATAGTCAAATAGATCCCTCTAACAAATCAGGTTTAGGTTTCAATGAGGACATATCGAGAAATCATGCATCAACTTCAGAAACTAGAAAACTTAATGATCATCATTTAAAAGTAAATTCCAGTATCGAAGTAAAGTTTCTAGGTAAAGGAGTTGCTCAAAACTCCGTTTTAACCAACCAGGGCAAAGGGAAAAAGTCAGTTCCTAAACTGAACTCAGTCCCAAAGCTTAAAAATAATTCAGTTTCAAAACTGAATAAACCTGAAGTGAAGCCAGCGATGCCTAAGAAGTGGGTTAAGAAATATGTTCATAACGCATGGAAACCCACTTCAGAAACCAAAACTTAGTTTTCTAAAAATCAGTTTTGCATCCGAATTTTAGAAATCAGAGGTCATACAATCATTCTTCCTATTGGAAGAGGACTAATCCAAGTAGGGGGAACAACTACTTGAGGTCAGAGCCTAACCCAATCTCCTTTTCAAGGGCTAATAAGACTAAACACCTGGGACTTGTTCTTCGCTTACGTTGCACACTACAACTTCGTAGTTTTTTAGATGGATGTGAGGAGTGTGTTTCTAAATGAGGAGCTTAAAGAAGAAGTCTATGTTGAACAGCCCCCAGGCATTGAAGAAGGAAACCAAGTCTTCAAGTTGAGAAAGGTTCTTTATGGGTTGAAGAAAGCACTCAGAGCTTGGTATGAGACTTTTTCTCATTTTCTTCTCAAAAACGGTTTCCAAAAAAGGGAAGATTGACACTACCTTGTTCAGAATCAAGGATGGAACTGACATTCTATTAGTTCAGATCGATGTCGATGATATTATCTTCTGATGTCAACTTGAAGCTTTGCAAGAGGTTTGCCCAACTTATGCAAAGCAATTTCAAAATGAGCTTTATGTGTAAACTAACTTATTTCCTCAATCTTCAAGTACTTCAATCTGAAGAAGGAATCTTCATCAACTAGAAGAAGTATACCAAAGATTTGACTAATAAGTTTTGCCCATAGAAGACCAAGCCCTTGAGGATTTCGATGAGTTCCAATGCTCAGATTAATCTTGATGAAGAATGAGAAGTAGTAAACCCAACAAGTCATTGAAGAGTTATTAAATTTTTATTATATCGGACTACAAGTAGGCCAGATATCTCATACTCAGTTGGAGTTTGTGCGAGGGTTCAAGAAAATCCCAAGAAGTCGC
This sequence comes from Plectranthus barbatus, assembly GCA_026898455.1. NCBI lineage: Eukaryota > Viridiplantae > Streptophyta > Magnoliopsida > Lamiales > Lamiaceae > Plectranthus > Plectranthus barbatus. The sequence goes on from JAPKLW010001310.1 coordinate 63,448, forward strand.
ACATGGATGCTGCAAAGAGGATCGTGAAATACCTGAAAGAAAGTAAGTTCTTAGGTATTTGGTATCCCAAAACTGGCGAACTCACTCTTAATGCTTTTTTAGATTTAGATTTTGGAGGATGCCAAATTTATCGAAAGAGCACAAGTGGCACTTGTCAGTTCCTATGCCATAAATACATAAGTTGGTTTAGCAAGATGCAGAATTCAATAGCTGTATCAACAACCGAAGCTGAGTATGTAGCTGTTGCAAGTTGTTGTGCTCAGGTTTTGTTGATCAAGCAACAATTGCTTGACTATGAATTTGAAACTGGATGTGTGCCAATCTATTGTGATAATAGCAGTGCTATGTGCATCACTAAGATCCAACTCACCACTCGAGGATGAAGCATATAGACATCAGATACCATTTTATCAGCGATCATGTCGAGAATAAAGAAGTGTCGGTTGAGTATATTAGAACTGAAGATCAATTAGCGAATATCTTCACCAAACCACTCACAGAGACTCAATTCAAGGAACTATGTTTCTACATGTAATCCTTGTATATGATAAGTCATAAATCGAGTTGTAATAGGAACTAGAAACTGGAAGTTGGAGATTGACCAGACAGAAACATAGTTTCTCAAGAAAGAAATTGTTAGAAGCCAAATCTCGAGATGCTTGAATCAAGTTTCAGAACTTAAAGTGAAGATACTTGACAATGTCCAGAAAGTCAATTTCTGGAAACTAATTTTCACTGAGGGAAATCCAAATCTTAAGACTTTAAATCAGGAGGATTTCAATTTTCAGTTTAAGAACTTAAAGTGCACGTGAAAAGCAAGGAGACAAAAGAAATCCTAGTGGAAATTTAAGTGTTATTCAAGATTCCTTAAAGCTTGTCGATCACCAGTCATTTACGAGGAATTTCAGTTTCTAGTTCATCGGACTGAGTTTAGCTCTGACAGAAAGCAAGTGAAAGTACACTGCAAAAAGACAAAAGCAAGAGCAGAGCAGAGCAGTCTGCGACCTCAGAAAAGAATGAGCGATGATTGGACGAGATCTTGTTTGTCTCTAATGGACATAATTCTAATTATCGACACATCTACCAATAAATAGCAGACAACCACTTCATAGAAGAGCACCTGATTCTTTCAAAAAGAACAAGTTGTTACTTTGCCGAACATAAAGCTCTCAACACGAGTCTTGAGTGTTGGGAAGAAGAATAAATATGCAAACTTTCCAATTTGAAGGATGCAAGGTGCTTCCTCACTTTAGATTAAAGAAGGAAGCTGACGACCAAGTTTCCAGGCGAGTGACATAGCAGGCTGAAGGACATTGGCATCCGATGGGCTAGAATAGATCATGAGAAAGTTTGTAATTTGTTACTTAGTGGATTCCGGATTAAGTTCCAAAGAGTGGACGTAGGACTTGAGGATCCGAAAAACTATAAAATATCATGAGTCAATTTACTGTTTTATTTATGTTTCTACAATTTATGTTTCCATAACTATTTGAAACTTTCAATACTTTCTAAGTATTAAGGTGTATACTTGAAACTGAAAATTAATACTAAGTAGAGCTAAATTAAGCTTTCAGAAATTGAAAATATTTCGAGCAATCATGCTCCACTTCAGAAATTGGAAAACTTAATGACCATCATTTTAGAGGAAACTCCAGTTTCGAAGTAAAGTTGTTAGGCAAAGGAGTAACCCAACTAAGGAAAAACTCCTGCTTGGTCGATTGATCACTAAATTTTTAATGATACTATTGTTTAGAGAAAAATTAAGATTATCAATCCCACAGAGATTGTATAAGAGAATATCCAATACTGAAACATAGTATTTCCGTTTATTGTCAAAGTAATTCAAAATTTTGAAAGGGTTTTTGTAACTGAAATTAACTTTGTAAGAATTAAATCAAAACAAGAATTAAACCAAGTTTTTAAACAATCAGAGAAAAGTTCAGATTCCTGGGCAAGTTCATATCTTGGATAACATGCAAGGAAAATCGATCCATCAATTAGAAATAAAGGTTAAGGTGAAACAACAGAAAATTATTACAAATTCCATGGTTTGACAATTCATAAAGTAGATTATTAATTCTCTATTGTTAAGTTTTGTATACAGAAAGCATTTATTACGATGAGTATACATTCAACGGTATTTCTTGTCTGTTAACAAACTTACATGCGAGTAACAATGGTATCCTCTTATCTCACCGATAGGGACAATCATATTGCGTGTTGTAGATTGCAGAAGAAAATATGATCACTTGAACTAGTGACATATAAATATAATCACAGCCGAGACAATGTACGAGGATAAGTTTGTCGGTGTAGGCTGCAGCATAGTCGGAAAGAAGTAATCTGTCTTGGTTACTTGATTTGCTGGTACGTGCGGTTGCATATTGATTGGACCACAATGAGATGTATTCTGCTGTCTGACATCAGAGAATACAAGATCTCGATCTTGATTGAGTCCAAACCCTAACGAAGGTTCAGGGGTATGCATGGGTTGACTGTTGCTTTGACTTGTCATGGTGGAGAGCTTGAGTAACGTGGTCGTATACCCGCATCTTGGGTAGCAGCAGTTTGTGTAAAACAACCAGAGATTGGAGTTAGGCAACCATATCCGAGTAATAGGATGGGGACATTCCTTAATTAATTGTAAAGAGAGCTTGTCAGAAGCTCCAATTAATTAATGAATGTCTGGTAACCTTAAATAATGCATATGTTATTACTATATAATACATAACAAGTACAAATATAATGATGAATGATGATTTCTGATAAGTTCTTTATTTCGCTAACTTATCAATGAGTTTTTGTCCATTTAGTGTTCAAGATGCGTGATTCTCATGTTTTTTTTTGTGCATTGTTGCATTCGTGTGTTATATAGTTGTCTGATGGTGAAATTTCGCAGGAAAATGGCTAAGTTTGGAGTGAGATGGGAAACAGGCCAAATGGCTCTGTTTTGGCCGTGGTGGAACCTATCTCGGCCATCCTGCATGCCTGGGATGAAGCCTATCTCGATGTTGGAGGATCGATGCAGGAGCTCTATCTCGGCCGAGGTGAAACTTGCACGGCCGAGATGGAAGGTCGAGGTTCCGACGTGTCAAGCCGAGATGAAGGATTTTGATGTGAAGTTCCCGGCCGAGATGGACCTGTCTCGGCCATGGCGAATCCTGCTGGGGCGTGATTTGTGAAGTTTTTAGCCTTTCTTTCCTTGTTAAATTACTACCTTGTTGGGATTATTCCTACATCTATATAAACACTTAGTTTTCGAGATTTCTAGGTTAGACAGTTCATATTAAGAGTTATATATTATTTCCAAGGCAGAGATTAGTTTTAATTTTGATTTTGAAGTTGAAGACAATTGATGGAGATGATTTATTCCATCGAGACTCAGATTTAAATGCAAGTTATTATTTCAAGTTTAATCTTTTCATGATATCTTCTAGTATGAATATGATGAACTAACTTCTCATTCAGATTCTAGGGTTTAAAATCAATCTGTACTACATGTCTTAGATTTATTTATTCAAATGCCTTTCCTTGATTGGTTTATGGAATTCTGTGCTTTGATTTAAACCTAAGTTTGTTGGCCACTTGCTTAGGTTATTAGTTAATTGATTTGAGACTCAAACGGTGATAATTGATTAACATGAAAAGAATTTCACAATATAATCATTTGTTCTTGTCTTAAAAAGAGGGATTTAGATTATAGGAAAAATCTGTTGATTTATGGAGTTGTTGATTATCTCTTGAGACCAAAAGGGTAAAAGATTTCAATAATCTACTTTGTAAATTGTCTTAAAAAGAAGTTTATAATATTTTTCTGATTTCCATCTTTTAAGGAATTAAATTGGCATTTGATGAATTTACATTTGCATGTTAGGAAGGATAGTCATAAAATCCCTAGAATCTGAATTCTTGCATTTGTTTGAAAAACCCGTTAATTTGATCTGCTGATTATAATTTTTCCTCAATTGAAAAATTGTTTCCCATTTAATTTTTGAAAGTTCACGATACCAAACCTTTTCAAAATTTTATTGCCTCAAACAATATTCCGAGAAGCTATAATTCAGTACTTAAGATATTCGTTATTTCATTCCCGGAGGGATCGATAATTTTATTTGCCGCTCTATTCTTAGCTATGCTAAGTCGTTAATAATTTTTAGCGATCAAATTTTGGTGACATTGCCGGGGAATTAATAGAATAAATCTTGATATTGAATTTGTTATTGGAATTTTGATTTGAGCCATATTTTTACTACTTTAAATTTAATTTTCGTGCACTTTACTTTTCTGTTTCGACCGATTTAGGACTTATCCCGACCGAGGCAAGTTCTTATATCTCGATCGACGTGTGTTCTGACCCGGCCGAGACAGATATTTTCTATATAAAAAATGAAAATTGGAAAAAAAGCTGCTTTATTTTTATTTCCTTTGATATTTGTTTCCCTATTTAATTGTTTCCTTTAAAATCTGTTTTCTTTGGTCATTTATTACCTAATTAGTTTTTTTCATTCAATATTTATTTCCTTTTGATGTTAATTCATGTTTAATCACTTTCTTCCTTTCTTTATTTCAGATAGTTTATGAACACAAGGAGGAGTGGGAAAGTACCAATTCCATTCGATCCTGAGATAGAAGCTACCTGCCATAGAAATAATAGTAGAAGGAACCGACAAGGAGGGGAAAGTAGTGAAGACAAGAAAATGGGGGATAATCCGAACAATCAGAACCCTCCAGAGGGTCTTACACCGAAAGAGCAAGCTGAAATGGTTCGAGAGATGCATGCCATGAGGGAGCAGATCCGGATACTGAATGAGAGGAACAACAGAAATCCTCGAAGAGAGAGGCAACCGGGTGATCCTCCCCCAGAAGATGCAGATAATGAGGGAGAAGAAGTAGAAGATCTGGGGAGGTTTGATGTTGATGAAGATGATGATGCTATTCAAAAGAAATATAGGCCGAAGTTTCAGGAGAGTGACTTCAGAGTGGGCATCAATGCCAATAATTTTGAATTGAAGACTGGCCTGGTGCAAATGGTTCAGCAGAGCTAATATGGGGGTCGAGCTACTGAGGATCCCTACGCTCATCTTGATAAGTTTATGATGCTCTGTAATACAGCGAAGATCAATGGAGTCAACAAAAGTGTTATCCGAGTAAGGCTTTTCGCCTTCTCTCTGCGAGACAAAGCTCAGTCCTGGTTCACTGCCTTGGACAAGACTAACATCAGCACGTGGGCAAAATTGAGGAATGCATTCCTTGCCAATTTCTTCCCACCAAGTGTTATCAGACGGAGGAAGAAGGACATCACTAGATTTGCTCAAAGGTTTGATGAGAACTTTCATGAAGCCTGCGAGAGATACAAGGAGTTATTGAGATTATGCTCTGGCCACAACCTAATTTGGCAGATCAAGCTGAAACTTTCTACGAAGGGTTGAATGAGAAGACAGTGGAGCTTGTGGATTCTACTTTGGGAGACTCGATCATGACAAAGGGTCCCAACAGAGCTATGGATTTTTTCCAGAAGATGGCAAACAATAGTCAGAGATGGTCCAATGTTCGACAAAGGCCTATCAAAGCTGTGGAGCAGGTTGCTACTGAGGAAGTTGACATGAAAGTTGAACTCAAAAATCTTCAAGAGTATTTTGTAGCAATAAAAGCAGGAAAGATAGTTGTTGTTGTTGATCAAGTCCAAGTTCAGAAAGAAGGAGACTGTATGGATGTGAACTTTGTCCAACGAGGTGGTTTCCAAAACAACTACAGAGGAGTCTATCAACAAAACAATCAGGGCTACAATCCTAATGCTGCAAGAAACCATCCCGGTTTCTCCTACTCAAATCCTCTAGGAGCAGAACAACCATCGGCTAATTTTGCAACTCAAGGTGGAGCAGTTATTGAGAAGAAAAAGCCTAATCTTGAAGAAATCTTGGCCAAATTAATAGAAGGGTCTACGGATAAAGTAGGAAAGCTTGATCAAGAAGTCTCGGGAATCAATAGCAAGGTTGACTTAATTCAGAAACATATGAAGATCATTGATACACAAGTTAGCAAAATAGCTAATGCTCTTGGAACCCAGCACAAGCCCGGCCATCTTCTGAGCAACACTCAAACCAACCCAAAAAATCAGAAGAATGAAATCAATGCCATCACTCTTAGAGGTGGAAAATCATACCTGGGGCCTAAAAATCCAGAGACAGACCAACTGGAAGGAGAAGAGGCAAAGCAAGAGGATGAACCCGCAGAAGAAGCCTCTATTTCGGCCAAGGTGGACCTCACCACGACCGAGGCAGTGGGATCAGGTGCAACTGCCGCACAGACTCCATCTCGGCCGGAGCACACTATGCCACGGCCGAGGCAGACACCAGCCCAACCAGAAGCGTCCTCTGATGCCCTTTCCGCAGCGCTTTGCCAAGTCCACAATGAACGAGAGGTACCCACGCTTCTTGGAGAACATGAAGAGAGTGCACATCAATATCCCTCTCGTTGAAGCCCTACGAGAGATGCCTGGTTACATAAAACTCTTTAAGGATATGGTGTCACAAAAAAGGTCGTTCCTGGAGCAAGAGACGGTGAATCTGTTTGAGGGGTGCAGTGTTGTAATTCAGAAAAAGATGCTGCTTAGGAGGGAGGAACCTGGCTCTTTCACTATTTCTTGTGTCATCGGCGGAGAAATTTTGGGAAAGGTTCTATCAATCTCATACCTTTGTCTATTTTCAGGAGATTAGCAATTGGGAGCATCAAGCCGACTACAATCTCGCTCCAGATGGAAGACAGATCAGTGTCCGATCCTAATGGCATTGTTGAAGATATGCTTGTGAAGGTAAAAGATTTTATCATTCCTGCGGACTTTGTGGTACTCGATAAGGAGGAGATCCAGAACCTTGTGTTGGAGTTGGATGTGTTTGAAGAAATTCCAAGGAATAAAGAGCTCAAAAGGGAGAAGTTACCAACCCAATTCAGCCAAAAGTTGGAATAAAAACGTGGATAAGGTTCTGTTTCGGCGGAGGTGAAGAGCACACCGGTCGAGACAAAGCTCTGAGGCAAGATGGCCGTGGCAAAGACCAAAACAATTAAAATGTCCAACACAGCTGAGACACTCTCCACCACGACAGAGACATCCAGGACGGGCGAGATGAAGCTTGAATTGGTCGAAATAGAGAGACTTGGAAAAGGGATTCATCCAACATCGCCCACCTCGGTCGAGATAGAACCCATCTCGGTCGAGGCAAACACTGGGGCAGGATAGTCTAACTTTGATCCGCCTGTTTTAGACCTTAAACCTCTACCTTCTCACCTTAAGTATGTCTTTCCTGGTCCAAATGATACTTTTCCTGTAATTGTGTCTTCTTTTCTTACGCAGGTTGAGATGGAGAAGCTACTCCGAGTTCTGAGACAACACAAAGTTGCAATTGGATGGACACTGGGGGATATTAGAGGGATCAGCCCTTCTGTTTGCATGCACAAGATCATTTTGGAAGAGGATGCCAAACCTAAGAGACAAGCACAGAGAAGGCTGAATCCAATTATGCAGGAGGCAGTGAAGAAAGAAGTATTGAAGCTTCTTGACCATGGGATGATCTATCCCATTTCAGACAGCAAGTGGGTGAGTCCCACTCAGGTGGTTGCAAAGAAAGGAGGGATGCAGATCGTCAAAAAGGATGATGGAGAAGAGGTTGCCACCCAACCTATCACTGGATGGCGGTTCTGCTTCAACTACAGAACTCTCAATGCCGCTACATGCAAAGATCATTTCCCATTACCTTTTATTGATCAGATGCTTGATAGACTTGTAGGTTATCCCTATTATTGTTTTCTTAATGGTTATTCAGGATACAATCAGATCATAGTTGCACCAGAGGATCAGCACAAGACAGCCTTCACATGCCCATACGACGTATTTGCTTACCAGAGGATGCCTTTTGGCCTTTGCAATGCCCCGACGACTTTTCAGAGATGCATGATGGCCATCATTCACGATATGATCGAGGACATCAAGGAGGTTTCATGGATGACTTCTCTGTTTTTGGTAGCTCATTTGATATATGTTTGCAGAACCTAGCTACCGTCATGGAGAGGTGTACCAAGACCAATCTCTGCCTGAATTAGGAGAAGTGCCACTTTATGGCGCGTGAAGGGATTGTACTAGGACACAGAGTGTCAGCTGAGGGATTGGAGGTGGACCGAGCCAAAATCACTGCAATTGAGAAAATGCCACCACCAGCTAATGTGAAAGGAGTGAGGAGCTTTCTCAGCCATGCAGGATTCTACAGAAGATTCATCAAGGATTTCTCTAAAGTTTCTAGACCTTTGTATAATTTATTGGAGAAAGATGTGTCTTTTGTATTTGACTCTGAGTGTTTGCAGGCATTTGAGCAGTTGAAGAAAGCCTTAGTCACCGCACCAGTTTTGACTTCTCCAGACTGGATTGAGCCATTTGTGTTGATGTGCGATGCCAGTGACTATGCAGTAAGAGCAGTCCTAGGCCAGCTAAGGGGAAGCTATTTCATGTCATCCACTACGCCAGCAAAAGCATGAATCCAGCGAAGTGCAACTACACCACTACCGAGAAAGAAATGCTAGCAGTAGTTTATGCTTTTGATAAATTTTGGTTCTATCTGATAGGGTCGAAAACTATTGTTTATACTGATCACGCTGCTAAAAGATATCTGTTTGCCATGCAGGATGCCAAGCCCAGGTTGATTAGATGGATCCTGCTACTTCAAGAGTTTGATGTGGAGATCAAGGATAGAAAGGGGAGCGAGAATGTGATAGCTGATCACTTATTGCGTCTGGAGCCCTCATCAGAGGCGGAGGAACAGGAGTCGAGGATTCGGGAGACCTTCCATGATGAGCAGATGTGTTATATGTAAGATTTGAGAGCCATGCTTGAGTCCAAGACACCGTGGTTTGTCGACTATCAAAAATACCTTGCCACTGGCGCTCTTCCTCCAGACAGTTCCCCTTATGCCAGGAAGAAGTTCCTACGAGATGCTCGGTGCTACTATTAGGAGGATCCCTACTTGTGGCACCGATGTGCTGATGGCATCATCCATCGTTGTGTTCCTCAGTCCGAGTGGCAGCAGATCTACGAGGCATGCCATTCCTCTCCTACAGGTGGCCATCATTCAGCCAACCGCACTACAATAATTTGGATGGCCGAGATTGGTTTTTTTATTCACATGGTGAGTTCTCATATAATCACTCCCCTATATATATATATATATATATATATATATATGTATATATATATATAGGGGTGCACTAGGGTGGAAATCACCTCTTAGATGTGAAAAAAGACTAGATCTTAATCTTAGCCTTTGAATAAGAATTTAAACGTTCCAGATTTAATTTTACTTCATGAAAAATTCGATGCTATAAAAGAACCAAAAAGTTGCATAAAAGGGTTAACTTGTAAATTTCCCCAACTGCATAACTTACCCACAATGTAATGTGCTGAAATTTCAGAGCAGTTTAAAATTAAATAAGGCATTTTCTAAAATATCAAATCTTTTTGAAATCATAAATGTATTTCACCCACTACAATAACTGCGATTATTTTCTAGGTATCGTCTTCTCGAAAAAAAAAAAACCATTGTTGCAGAGACCACAAATCTCCACCGGCGGCAAGCCAAAAAATCAAGGCCGACATTAATTTGGTAAGATTTGTTTTTGTTCTGTAAATAATTTCTCGGTATTCTTCTCTAGTTTCTTTGAAATGGAAATCGACATCAAACCTTTTTTTTTTTGTAAAACTAGGTATCGAACAGTTGACCAATTTTATTTTTTTATATAAAATCACTGAATGTATAAACTTCCATTAATTGTTGAAGTTTTTTAACAATTGTTTCCATGTTTAATTTTTTTTGTAAAAAAATCCAATCTTCGTAGGTTGCTATCGAATGAAGTATTTCTCCACCGACTGCGAACGTTATCCACTAACCAAAAACAGCGAGGTTTAACTTTGGATTTATTTTTTTACTATTTATGTGTTAATCGGTTCTTAAATTTCTTTATTTTCAACCTGATTCTGTATTATGAATTTTTTCAAAAAATAGATTTTTTTTGCGCGAGTTTTATAGATTTAACACATGCACTTTAATATATAGCTGTTAAGTTGAAAATGTAGTCAATGAGATATATGTAAATTTCATTCTCAAATGGTCAAATTTGTATGATATGTTTCTTTTGAATAGTCAATTTAGTATGTGGATGTGTTGTTCAACTCAAAGTCAATGGAATATATGATTAATGTATATATAAATTATTTGGAATTATAGATTCATTTATGTGTACATTATTATATCTTCTACTGTAGAATTCGTAACAATTTTCTGTATAACCTCTATTTGATAGCATTTAAGTTCGTTCCTTATGACATATAAAATGTTCATTTTCTGTAACTTTACTATCAATTCATTGAAAATATAATCATCTTTTTTTTCAGAACACATGTGATAAAAAATCAAACTGCATATGAACATCTCAATTTGTGCAATAGTTCTTTCCTTTTAGTGCATATAGACAATATTTAATTTTATGAGTAAGTGGGTTTATAACTGAAACTTGTAGTATTCCTGTGTATAATTAATGTATATATAAATTATGTGCAATTTTTTATTTATTTATGTGTACCTTGTTTTTACTTCTTTTGCATAATTTATAACCAAAATCTGTATAACCTCTGTTTGGGATTATTTTAATTCGTTCCTTAGTACATATGAAATGATCTGTTCTGAAACTTTCCTTTTATTTGATTGCAACTTTAATCATGTTTTTAACATTACACATGTGATAAATATTTAAACATCATATATTAATTTCAATTTGTGCAAAAAAAAAATTCACACATTACTACGCCGACAACATATGTAGAAACTGCTAATTCTCGATTAGGTACTGGAATATATTACTCAGCATATGTTTATTTCTTAAAATATTTAATGTTGCTTCTTTTACTGCAAAATTCAGAGTTAATTGCTTCATTCATCTTTTCTGCAGATTTTTTCTCTTGAATTGCAAATGTTTTCATCTTAATATGTCAATATTTGTTTCTTTTACTGCAAACTTGGTGATGGTTGTTTGTTTCATATATTATGCAACTATTTTATTTATGTAATCCATAAAATTGTGATATATATATACAGGATTACAGCACCTCGCATTATTTCCTTTGTAAGATTCTATTTGCCTTTGACATTATTGTCTAAAGAATATGTAAATTTATTGGTTAGTAAATAAAACTTGTTTTTTTAATGTAACTTCATTGACCTTCAAATGCAACGTGAAACTGTAAATTCTTGATTAGATATTTAAATATAGCACTCTGCATTTTTTTCTTTCTTACATTGTACAGCGTTGTTTCTTTTACTGCAAACTTGGTCGTGGTTGTCTGTTTCATATATTATGCAACTACTTTATTTCTTTACTGCATAAAATTGAAGTATATGTACTGGATTAGAGAATCCTGCATTATTTCGTTCAAAAAAAGCTAATAACGTTTTCTATTATTGTAAACACAAAATAGATAATTGTCTCTTATGTTATGCAGATTATTTCCTGTGGAGCAAAATTTTGATCCTTTCCTGTAATTTTTGCTATGTTTCATATGGAGACTTTTATGGGACAAACAGTTGACCAATGGGATGCAGACCTAATCCAGTCTTCAAAGAATGCCTTGAAACATAAGCGAATGACCATTTGCCGGAAGCTTCTTCGATCAGAATTCAATATAATGAGTAAAAATTTCTGTGAAAAAGCTACAAAATTTTTCAAGAAGAATTGCAAGGCGAAAGACTTTGACATGGAAAGCTATTTGGACAAAATTAGGAGGTAGAATGATGATAAGGAAGGAAAACTATTTTCATTTTATATGTGTGACGCATGACACATGACAATGTTGATGTTTTTTAACGTAGTATGAATTTCTAAGTGTTCTTTTTTAGACACGATTACTTGTTGTGGATTGTTTATAGAGTCGTGAATTTTTACTTTGTATTATTGTTCTGCATTTTTTTCTGCAGATTCTAATTTAATTTTATGCATTTTTTTAATGACAAATTATATAACCCATGTGTACCTTACCTCTCTTAAAATAAAATTTTACGATATAAAAAACTGTTTGAAAAACATAAAACATTTCTCGACGTGCACTATAGATTCTGTGACATATTTGAACACATTAACTGTAAGTTTTAATAACATATACTAAAATAATAATTAAAATAGTAATTTAAATGAAAAATACACGAATTCTATAAATAGAGAGTAAGTTTTGTGTCATATATAGAGTTGCATAATATACTTATTATATGTGCATTAAAAGGCCAAAATATAGACATATAAAACAGTACAACAATAGTTTATAAAATATTGTTCAGAAATTCGAAAAATTAGAAACAAAATTCTCCATACCGTCGGTTGCAATGTTTACTTATTATATGTGCAATAAAAGGTAAATAATTATACATATAAAACAGTACAAGTAACAATTTATATAATATTGTTCAGACATTAAAAAAACTTTAAAAAAATTGTTCCATACTCTCTGTTGCATTGACACAAAGATATGAGACACATCAACCATTACATGATTATGTCCTTCAACAAACAAATGAACAACATATCGTAGATATGCAACATACTTGATGACCACCTTCGCATTACACCGACATCTAGAAGAAACTCTCCTTCAAACCTTTGAATTAGACACATTTAAATCTAAAATTTCCGTATCAACTGCAACAAACTTATCCCCCTCACGATTCCAAACAACGTATCTCGACGTCAAAGGATCTTTCACCTTCTTCGAACTAGATAGGCAAATATCGAATCCAACCAACTTTGCATACTCTCTATAAAAATTAACACCTTCATCCAAAGTACTTAAATTTTGACCCTTATATGGTTTCAATGAGCCATCACACACCGGAGTAATAACAATTACATGAACAAAACAAAATAATATTTTAAATAAATAAAATTTCACGCCCCGATTTATAAACAAGACTTAAATAAGAGATTTGAGGCACATCGGGAACGAGACTTGCACTTGGAATATCAATCAATAAGAAGAGTTCAAGCAAATAAAAGGAAATCATCACACTTATCCCAAGTTAAGCAAAAGATAGTAAAAGGGGTGCCTCCTCAAGAAGGGATCGTAGCTTCTTGAGTAATTCAAATATCAGAGTTTTTAGGGTGTTATCAAAAGACTAACAAAAGATAAAGAGTTTCAGCAGCGGAAAATCAATGAAGTATGTATATGAAGATACATACTTCAACATCTAACTATTACAAAAAGAATCTTCAGCTACACTTCGACTGCTGCCTCGTACTCAGCTCTAAAAGCTTCTTTTAACCTGCGCATTTTAGAAATAATACGAGGGGCTATGTACAAATAGTACTTAGTGAACACATGCCCGAAAACATATATACATATAAGTTTGTCATGCCTTTTTAATCGGGTCGCACATGGGGTTTTATGTTTGAAATCCTCCCATTGTACCAAAACATCTTATGAATGAGTGATCACTGCTATTTCTAACAGATTAATTATAATAACAGTGGCAAATAAATTTGTAAACCCTAAGGTTATCGATCCAGGGGAATTGTATGGGGAAATTATCCTATGTACTAGCTATGGTTCTAAAATTCATTGTTTGAGGAATTCAAAATCAGGGTTTTGTTTGGAAAATAAAGATAACAATACTTGAAAATTAAAGGAGTTTTGGAAAGCAAATAAAAGAACACAGATTCTAGGGAAGAACTCTTAGTATGGATAACATGTAGGAATCAATTAATTTAACAGGTGGAATACTGCAATGATGTTATATCTCCTTGTTTGGCAAATATAACCTAGATTACTAATTAGTGACTCATCTCCGCTCGGTCTCAAAGTACACCAAACTAGTCAACCCGATAAGCAAATCAGTTCAATTCCTACATCTAGTACATCTGTTTGGATAGTGTAGATCGTATCATGTATTCCTATTCCCACTATTAATATTCACCTCTCGGTCTTTCTATCAATAGCTAGACATCTAAATTAATCGTCACCTCTCGGTCCTTGAATTAATCTAGAATTATAGAATAAACACAGGAATCATGAACCTAATTAATTAATCCTAACATGCATCCATAATAATATTCAAACCCTAGAACCTGCTAGGGTTTCTAGCCACTCATCGCAGATAGAAATCCAAAAGAAAACATATTAAATTGCATAAACATAAAGAACTTACAAGAAAAATAAAAGGGTTTCATGTTTCCCAAGTCTTCAAACTCCAAAAACTCTAAAATATGATTGGGAATGATAATTGGTCGAATTTAATAGGTATTTATAGTGGTGGATGTGTATACTATCAAATCTAGGGCTAAAGATATGAATAAATCCTAATTTAATCAGATTTTCGCTCCAGCAGAAGACCTCGCGTCGACCGTGGCTAATCACCGTCGATCGACGAGCCTCCTTGGTCATCGTCGATCGCTTCTGATTGGCGTCTGTCGACGCAGCTTCTCGCCCCTCCTGCGCGGTCTCACGGTTTTGGCCATAACTTTCTCTTCCGAACTCCGATTGACCCGATTCTAGTTGCGTTGGAAAGCTAACTCAAAGATCTTTCAAATACTATGCTCCATTAGCTCAGATACCAACGGTGAAAGAAATTGTGACTGTGTTCTATGAACATCTGCTGCTCTTGGAATGGGTTTCCATTGAATTTGGCCTAAAACCTGCAAAAACACCAAAACGCGCATAATACCACCTAGTGTAGACTCATGCACATAATATATATATAAGCTCAATAAAACTACATAAAATAGTAGAAAATAATATATATAAGCGAGTAAAATAATGAGCTTATCAAACCCCCCAAACTTGAACGTTTGATTGTTCTCAATCAATAGGCAAGAAAGAAATCAAAAGATCATGCGATTAAAGTGCAATGCCTCACAAGATTCATCACAGTCAAGGGTCCAAAATCCACTGCACACAAGCAATTTGAAAGAGACAGAAGATTCATCAACATTGGAAGAACTCACGGGAAGTGTATCGCTCAACTCTCAAGTGTTTAAGGAATAAATGAAAGCACTCAAAAGCATGTATGAAGAAATTTCTACCATAGGCTTGCAAATTTTCTAATATCTCCACTACTAGAATGTGCACACAAGTCTAGAATCAAAAAGGACTTTCATAAGGTTGTAATGTAGGCTTTTGTGAGGGGTAGGAAAATATGGCCAAGTGACTAAAATCAATCAAGTTGTACTTGCTCAATCAATCCAAACCACCATCTAAGTTCATTCACCCTTCTCCTCAAATATATCAACAAATACACAACCTCCTTTTTTTTTTCTAGCTCATTTTGAATCTCTTATGCTCTTTACATAATTTTGTATTCTTTTCTTTTCAGAGAGCTTATGAGAATTCTAATTATTTCTTTGAGCTTCTTTTTCACACATCTTTTCACCACCAATTTATATTTTCTTATCTCCATATCACAATCATTCCACCCACATACCACAACTCAAGACATGAGCGAAACCAATACTTCTTCTTAATCTCATAGACAAGGAAAGAAAAATTTTGTATAGGCTCAAAAGTGGCTAACTAGGGAAAATTCAATGTGAAGGGACAGTGTTTAGGGAATTGGGCTATCAAAGATGGCCTAAGATCATTTTCTAAACTCGTGCACACTATGCAGTCTCAACACAGAAATTAGGCAAGTTCTAGAGAAATAAAAACACACATGTGAGTCTCACATCAAACGAAATAAAGGCTCAAAATTCTCACACAAGGGTTCAAAAATTTTCTTCCGCAGTCAATTTCAAATCAGCTCAATCAGCATGCGAGCACAAGTGTCAAATCAATCCTATCATGCGGTCTTCTACATTCATAGGCATCTAACCACAATCACAATCAACTCAAACTCAACCCTCAATCGATTCAACTCTCACAATCTCATTCGGGTTATTTCAAAACTCAAAAATTTTCCCCACAAAATAGAATAAAATTTTAAAATTAAGGCAAAATTTAAATACGGAAAGCAGAATAAATAAAAGGTAGAATGTTCCATCTCTTGTCCACATCCCCCCAAACTTATTTCCAACTCGAAGAGTGGAATAAGTTTGAAAATCAGACAAAAGAGGGAACGATACCTGGTAGTTGATCTCAGACATCAACTTTTTATCCCC
>JAPKLW010001310.1:79720-92339 GCA_026898455.1 Plectranthus barbatus
GCGTCGATTGACGTGAAGCCTTCTTGCGACCCTTGCTGAGGATCGAAGAGTATCACACTGAACTGCTCGGCGTCGATCGACGCCAGGCTGCGTCGATCGACGTCGAGCCGATTTCCAATTTTTTTTTTTTAATTAATTGAAAAATAACTGTTAATGAAGAAAAATGGAAATTCAAAATAATAAAAAAAACAAAAATTAAAAAGAAATTACGGAAAGGGTTGGGTTACCTCCCAACAAGTGCTTGATTTAACGTCGCAGCTCGACGATACCTCAAATCACTGCCACGGAGGTCGAGTCCAGACTCGCCGATCTTTGGCATCCACCATGTAGACTTTCCGGTCTTTGATAATGGTGGTGAGCTCAGAAAAAGGTGGCGCAGTTGACACTGCTACCCTATCGTTTCCTCGCTCCCACTCAATGGCAGCTGCATCGTCTTCTTCAGACTCATCCTCTTCTTCGGTAGTAGTGGAGATTCGATTGCACTTCGCCTTCTTCTTGTTTTTGTCGATCACAAAGGTGATCCTCTCGTCGTTCGCTCGGAGTGTGATCTCGTCGCCTCGACAGTCAATGAGAGCGGCGCTAGTGTCGAGAAACTCACGCTCCAAGATCATGGGCATATTCTCGTCCTTCTTCATCTCGTGCACCACGAAATCTGCAGGAAAAATGAGATGGCCCACGCGAATGAGCACATCCTCTAGTATACCTTTCGGGCGGGACACAGACCGGTCCGCCATCTGAAGGGAGATCGTCGTGGGCCTCATCTCTCCGATGTTAAGACGTTTGTAGATGGAGTACGGCATCAGGTTGATACTGGCCCCAGTATCACAAAGTACTCTCTCGAACGTGTGTCCCCCAATCTCAACCGGAATAGAGAAGAATCCAGGATTGCTTCTCTTGATGGGCACCTGCTTTTGAAGTAGCAGGCTGCACTGCTCGTGGATCTTCACCGTCTCATTCTCCACGAACTACTTCTTTCCACTCATTAGTTTCCGGAGGTACTTCATGTACCCCGGGATTTCTTTCAGTGCTTTGATAAGCGGGATGTTGATGCTGACCTTCTTCAGGTTCTCCACAAATCTGGAGAACTTCTCGTCCTCTTTCTGCTTCGCGAACCTCTGTGGGAAAGGCAAAGGAGGGAGCTGATCTTCAGACTGTTTCGACTTCGTCCCTGGGGCAGACTTATTCATCAATCGACTCAAGGGAGCGTCGATCGACGGGCCTCTTCCTTCTTCATCGATTGACGAGGATGGTGCATCGATCGACGTGGACTCATCTCCTGTGCAGTTTTGCTCCTTTTCGCCTCCAGAATCGTCCGTAGCCATCTCGGGACCCTTGTAGCTCGTCCCAGACCTCAGAGTAATGGCTTTGACTTGCTTTTTCTTTGCGGGGTTCACCTCTGTTGTGCTCGGAAGCTTTCCAGGCTTGTGTTGGTTGCCGAGTGTCGTGGCAATCTGGCTCAATTGCGTGTCCATCATCTGAAGGTGTTTTGTCATCAGCTGCATGTGGTCGGCCATCCCCTTCACTTCAGTTTCTACTTTCCCAAACCGGTTATCCGAGCTCTTGATGAATTTCTCGAGCGTCTCCTCTAGCACGGATTTCTTTCTTTCAACGATCTCTGCTCCAGTACCTGCATCAAAACCAGGCGGAGGGTTTTCTACAGCAGAAGGGTTAGCATAGGAAAAACCAGGGTGAGATCGCCCATGGTTGTACTGGTACCCTTGATTGCCTCGGTAGTTATTGTGATAACCACCGCTAATGTAGTTCACCTCCGTACCGGCAGTTCCAGACGAACTGCTTGCACCCCTGTTGATGTAGTCAGCCTCCACGGGTACTATGGCCATGCTTGGCTCTGCAACAGCTGCAACTTGTGATGTGCCCAATTTTTCAATCTCCTCCCGGTGCTTTTTCACCTCAGCGACCACGTCGAATTCTGGCTTTGTCTCGACTGCTTTTACTGGTAGCTGCCTATCAGTTGGCCATTGGTGGCTATTCAGCGTCATATCAGCCAGCAGCCTCATACTCTCTGCACCACTCTTCTTCATCAGTATTCCTCCAGCAGATGCATCAACCAGCTCCTTCATGTGAGGGTTCAGTCCCTCATAAAAATGACACACTTGCATCTCCAGATCGATGCCATGTCCAGGACAGAGTCGTAGAAGCTCTTTGTACCTCTTCCAGGCCTCGTAGAGTGACTCGTCATACAGCTGCTTGAAAGTAGTAATGGTAGCTTTCCTCTTCAGCAGCAGGCTCGGTGGGAAGTAGTTGGTAAGGAACTCTGCTCGAAGCTCCTCCCATGTCCCGATCTGACTCTTATCCAGTCCAGCAAACCAAGACCGTGCCTCGTCTCTGAGTGAGAACGAGAACAGTCTCATCCTGATCACATCTTGGGTTACTCTGTTCTGCTTCACAGTGTTACACACCTCAATGAATTGGTTGAGGTGGGTATATGGGTCTTCTACAGCTCTCCCCCCAAACTGGTTTTGCTGCACCATCTGAATAAGGCTTGTGCGTAGCTCAAAGTTGTTGGCGTCAATGCCAACTCTGAATCCGGCCTCTGCTTGCTGTGGAAGAAATCGATCCAAGATGGACCTTTGCGGGATCACAACTTGCCTATCGTTCAACTCTGCCAGTCTTGCAGCTTGCTCTGCCTGAGTAGCCTGGGCTGCTTGCAATTGTGCCCTCAGCTGCTGTACTTCATTCACAAATTGCCTCTGCTCCTCGGGAGTCATATTTTGCAGAGGTGCTTCAGGATTTTCAGCCATCTCTCGTTGTTTTTCTTTTCTTTTCTTTTTGATTTTTCTGCAGGTTGCTTCAATTTCAGGGACAAAGGCTTCGAGTGTTTTACCTTTGGCTCGCGTGTTCATGCACCTACACAGGAAATAGGTAAAAATCAGTTCAACATCGATCGATGTGGATGTCACGTCGATCGATGCAAAAGAGTGCTCGGCATCGATCGACGAAAGGTGTCCGTCGATCGACACAAAAAGATGATCGACGTCGATCGACGCTAAAGGGCGTCGATCGACGTGGAATGCAAAAACAGAATCTCACACACGCACACATACAGAAAGTAAAAACTCAGTCCAGCAAATCCTAGAACGAACTAGTAACAAGATAAAATCTAGCAATGCCCCGGCAACGGTGCCAATTTGATCACTGCTATTTCTAACAGATTAATTATAATAACAGTGGCAAATAAATTTGTAAACCCTAAGGTTATCGATCCAGGGGAATTGTATGGGGAAATTATCCTATGTACTAGCTATAGTTCTAAAATTCATTGTTTGAGGAATTCAAAATCAGGGTTTTGTTTGGAAAATAAAGATAACAATACTTGAAAATTAAAGGAGTTTTCGAAAGCAAATTAAAGAACACAGATTCTAGGGAAGAACTCTTATTATGGATAACATGTAGGAATCAATTAATTTAACAGGTGGAATACTGCAATGATGTTATATCTCCTTGTTTGGCAAATATAACCTAGATTACTAATTAGTGACTCATCTCCGCTCGGTCTCAAAGTACACCAAACTAGTCAACCCGATAAGCAAATCAGTTCAATTCCTACATCTAGTACATCTGTTTGGATAGTGTAGATCGTATCATGTATTCCTATTCCCACTATTAATATTCACCTCTCGGTCCTTCTATCAATAGCTAGACATCTAAATTAATCGTCACCTCTCGGTCCTTGAATTAATCTAGAATTATAGAATAAACACAGGAATCATGAACCTAATTAATTAATCTTAACATGCATCCATAATAATATTCAAACCCTAGAACCTGCTAGGGTTTCTAGCCACTCATCGCAGATAGAAATCCAAAAGAAAACTTATTAAATTGCATAAACATAAAGAACTTACAAGAAAAATAAAAGGGCTTCGTGTTTCCCAAGTCTTCAAACTCCAAAAACTCTAAAATATGATTGGGAATGATAATTGGTCGAATTTAATAGGTATTTATAGTGGTGGATGTGTATCCTATCAAATCTAGGGCTAAAGATATGAATAAATCCGAATTTAATTAGATTTTCGCTCCAGCAGAAGACCTCGCGTCGACCGTGGCTAATCACCGTCGATCGACGAGCCTCCTTGGTCGCCGTCGATCGCTTCTGATTGGCGTCTATCGACGCATCTTCTCGCCCCTCCTGCGCGGTCTCACGGTTTTGGCCATAACTTTCTCTTCCGAACTCCGATTGACCCGATTCCAGTTGCGTTGGAAAGCTAACTCAAAGATCTTTCAAATTATATGCTCATTTAGTTCAGATTCGAACGGTGAAAGAAATGGTGACTGTTTATTTGAACATCTGCTGCTCTTGGAATGGGTTTCCATTGAATTTGGCCTAAAACCTGCAAAAACACCAAAACGCGCATAATACCACCTAGTATAGACTCATGCACATAATATATATATAAGCTCAATAAAACTACATAAAATAGTAGAAAATAATATATATAAGCGAGTAAAATAATGAGCTTATCAATGAGCATGCTTTTTTTTTACTTAGTTAAACTATCTGCAATTAATGATGTGACTAGGAGGTGGCCACCTACCACAGTCACGATGCTAGTCCGAGTAGGGCATGACCCCTAACATGTCAGCATCATAGTGCACTAACCCGAGGTATCTCTTTCACTACCTGGGTATGATCGATAAGACTCGCAAAATGCAGAGTCAACATCCACGTTGAATACGTGTGATGTTCTTCTCTGAGTGGGGTTCCCCCACTGAGAGGACAGATAGCAAACATAAAACAGTAGGCATTCACAAAGTAGTTTAAAACAAAACATTTCATTTCATGCTTGATATGCTTTGAAAAGAAAACATCATTTTCATATTTTTAATTTGGCCCACTATATAGGGGTAAAAGAAAGTCCACCTTGAGTAGGTGCGGTTATGTGATTGGTTGACCTAGAAATTGATCTTCTCCTTCCCTTTCCCTATGACATAAGAAATATGAGTAAACCCTCAAGGAATAATAGATCATTTGAAATCTAACTCGTCAAAATAGTTCTACACTCTTAATCGATCTTGGACTTCTCAAGTTGAGCCATCGGATAAGGATATGTAAGAATAACTTAGCAATTTAGTTTGACGAACAAGATAGTCAAACGTTACTTCAATAGCTCGTGGTTCGACATCGAGCATTAATTTAAGGAACATGAATAATAATTCAATTTGATTGAACAAAACAAATGACTTCGTCAAGTGACTAAATACTTTCAAGAGTTCAAGATTGAAAGAAGTTTCATTATTAATCATCGTACCTATCTTGAGAGTATAAGAACCCATCAAGTTGTTTCAACAAAATAACCGAGGAGATTATTGGTCTTAGATGAAGATCGAATTAAGATTTCAAAGGTTATGGTTTAATAAGTTTGATAAGCTTCAAAGGAAGTTCGAGTTACAAGAGTTCGGTCAAGCAAATCAAATTGATTTGAATTGAATGGATTCTCGGAGAAGTTATGGAAGATAACATCTCTTTGTCATTTTATACAAGGAATATCGAATGAAAATGGAATTCAATTAGTCGAAGAAAGAATTTAGAATTTATACATTGTTGTATTAATCGATTGATCGGAAGGATATCAAAAGATATGAATGATAAGTTCAATCGATCGAAGAATGAAGTTTGAAAAATTTATGTTTTGTGTCTGTGTCGATCGACATGGATGATGTCGATCAACATGGACGTTTGGCATATATGTGTGTGTCGATCAAAGAACATGTCGACGGGTGGATGTTTGTGTCGATTGACATGAAGAAGTGTCGACCGAGAACGGTTATGTTGATCGACATCAAGTGTGTCGATCGAGATGGATGTTATATCAAAAATTTACAACCGTGTCGATCGACGTAAAGGACGTCGACCGACATGGCTTATGTCGATCGATACAAATGATCGACACCAAAAATTTCATGAATCGACAGTTGTGTCGATCGAAAGGGAATGTGTTGATCGACAGGCTCTGTGTCGATCGACACAGTCTCTGTCGATCGAGACAAAGGCTCACTGCCATCGGCAGAATTTTTGTGTTTTGGCTCAAACAGTTATCCGGGCTCGTCTAATCGATTTCTAACAACACCAATTGGTTTTCTAACAAGTATAATGAGTCTAAACACGATTTAAACCATCAAAACATGTTGGAATCGAGATTTAACCACAATATTTCAATATAGGGCAAATACATCAAAAATACACCAAATCAATCACAACTCGATTCCTAAGTCGATATATTGTTTCTAGGCTCATAATATAACATGATAAACATGCATACGTGTTTATAAACTCAATATCAAGCCTAGATCATGCTATTTATTAACTAGGGTAAAATGACAAACATGTTAATACTCAAGAAATAGCTAGGGAGAGGTTCGATCTATACCTCAAGGACGTTCGTAGAGCTTGGATAGCTTGATCGGCCCTTGATATCTCGATTTCTTACTTCAAAACACAAAGGAAAGATAATCTAAGGTTGGAAATGGAAAGGAAACGGAGAGAGGATTTCGAAAAGGTATAGTTTTACCTTGAAAACTTCTCGTCGGAACCTCGTCGGAGCTTCGCCGGAGCTCGCCGGAATTTATTTCGAGTAATTTGAAAGAGATAGTGAAAGTAAAACTTGAAATGTAAGTCTTCTATTTATAGAAGGGGGGAGGGGTAAATTCAGAATTACCGAAAGTAAAAAAGGTTAAAGTGGTTGTCATTCGCTTGTCACATCGGTCACTTTAACATCTCTTCACATCAACTCCACATCTCTTCACGTCATTGCACGGGAGACCGTAATACTTCGTCTACCCGCGAATATTTATCGATCGATATTATCTCGATATAAAAATGTTGGGTCGTCAAATAAATTTATCGAGGCTAATTTTATTAATTAATAATTAGTCATTCCTCTTTAAACAAGGATAATAATTAAATAATTGCCAAAATAGTAAATCTCAAAATTAAAATGATCGCATAACTTTGAATTAGATTCGATAACACAATAAAAATTCTGGAAATTCAATAATTACATTTAAAATTTACGAGGGGCGTTACATCCTCCCCCACTACAAAAAATTTTGTCCCGAAATTTCACAATTTACAAGAACAGCTCGGGATACTTCTCCTTCATCTTGTCTTCAAGTTCCCACGTTGCTTCTTCCGTGCCATGGTGCTTCCAAAGGACTTTGACAAGGTTGATCTTCTTGTTGCGGAGCTCTTGCGTTTTGAAATCCATGATCGCTTCGGGTCCTTCTTCATATGTCAAATTAGGTTGGAGCTGAACTTCATCTTGTTGAATAACGTGTCTTGGATTGTAGATATACTTTCATAATTGCGACACGTGAAAAATGTTATGAACATTCCCAAAACTGGGTGGCAAAGCCAAACGATATGCTACGGCTCCAATTCTTTCCAAAATCTCATAAGGACCAATATATCGAGGTCTAAACTTACCTCTAGCTTCAAAACAAATAATTGCCTTAGAGGGCGATATATTCAAAAATACTTTATCTCCGACTTCAAAAGTCAACTCAGTTCGTCTTTTGTCAGCGTAAGACTTCTGTCGATCTTGAGCTTCTTTGATTCTAACACAGATCTGTCGAATGATTTCTATCATCTCAGCGACTGAGTCAGGTCCTAAAACCTTCCGTTCTCCAACTTCATCCCAATACAAGGGAGATCGGAACTTTCTTCCATAAAGTGCCTCATATGGGGCCATTCCAATGGTGGCTTGAAAGCTATTGTTGTATGCAAATTCGATCAGTGGTAGAACAACTTCCCATTTCACCCCTCGTTCAAGAACAACTGTTCTGAGCATATCCTCCAGAGTCTGAATGGTTCTCTCAGTTTGACCGTCAGTTTGAGGGTGAAAAGCATTGCTGAAGTTCAATCGAGTTCCGAGCTCTTTCTGTAAGCCAGTCCAAAATCGTGAAATGAACTTTGCATCCCTGTTAGATGTGATCGTCGTTGGCACTCCATACAGTCTTATGATTTCTTTGACATAGAGTTGGGCCAACTTATCTGATCCGTACGTCATTTGAATCGGCAGAAAATGTGCAGTTTTGGTTAAGCGGTCCATAATTACCCAAATAGCAGTGTTCCCTCTTTGGGACTTAGGCAGACCGGTTACAAAATCCATAGCTATTGCGTCCCACTTCCACTCAGGAATATCAAGCGGCTGTAACTTTCCATAGGACCTTTGATGCAATGCTTTTACTTGTTGACATGCCAAACATCGTTCTACGAACAGGGCTATGTCTCGCTTCATGCCTTCCCACCAAAATTTAGACTTCAAGTCTTGATACATCTTTGTACTTCCAGGGTGGGCAGTGTACGGGGTTTCGTGTGCTTCTCTCATGATTTCTTCTCTCAAATCATCAACCTTCGGCACACACAATCTTCCGTCGTACATTATGGCATTATTGGAAGCTTCTTGAAAGTTTGCGACTTTCTTCTCACGAATCTGAAGTCGTATCTTCTCCAAGCCTTCATCCTTTATTTGTGCTTCCACAATTTTTGTCCTTAGATCAGGACTTGCCAATAAAGCTGCCATTCTCGTACTTACCGTCTCTGGTGGTGAAACTACCTCAAGGTTCATTTTTTCATAATCCTTGATCAATTCGTCCTTTTGCGTTCTCACAGCACAAGCTTTGGTTGGAGACTTTCTGCACAATGCATCAGCTACTGAATTAGCTTTCGAAAGAGGGGGTGTGGCTCTGAAACTACCTTTTAGAGTTGGGCGTGATCCCGATTTTGCCGAGGAGTATCACAATTTATTGTGATAACTCTGGTGCAGTGGCAAACTCAAAGGAACCGCGGTCTCACAGGGCAAGCAAACACATAGAGAGAAAGTACCATATCATGCGGGAAATCGTATCGAGGGGCGATGTGCTGATTAAGAAGATTGACACTGCTGACAATCTTGCTGATCCGTTTACAAAGAGCTTGCCGCAGAAAGTTTACGAAAGACATATTTGTGAGCTGGGTCTGAGGTGGATGCCGACCACTGATAGTGGTTAAAGTGACTGTAGACTAAATAGACGGACTGTATACTCTGTAATAGCTTATTTATGCTTTGAGTATAAGTGGGAGATTGATGGGTTTTGTATACTGAAAGCATTTATTACAACGAGTATACAACGATTTATTTCTCCTATCTGTTAACAATCGTACATGTATGAACAATGGTATCCTCTTGTCTCACCGATAGGGACGATCATACGGCGTGTTGTAGATCGCAGAAGACAGTATGATCACTTGACCTAGTGAGACATAAACCTGATCACAGCCGAGACAGCATATGAGGATACATCTGTCCGGATGGTTGCGGCAATGTCGGAATAAGTAGTCTGTCTTGGTTACTTGACATGCTGGTACGCAGAGGTGGCGTATTGATGGACCGCAGTGAGATATATTCGTCTGTCTGACATCAGCAAATAAAAGATCTCGTTATATTGATTAAGTCCAAACCCTAACGAAGGTTCAGGGGTTTGCACGGTTTGCCTGTTGCTTTGACTTGCCATGGTGGAGAGCCTAAGTAACGTGCTCGTATATCCGCATCTTGGGTAACAGTAGTTCGTGTAGTACCGCCTGAGACTGAACTTAGGTAACCATATTCGAGTAATAGGATGGGGACATTGCCTGAGGAGCTCAATAACATTCATCGTGCCAAAGTCCTACAGGCTGATTAAGTTCAGGCACGACTGATAAGGTTTGAGTGGTACTACTCAGGAATTATAAGGTATTAATTAATTGTAGTTAGAGCTTGTCAACGGCTCCGATTAATTAATGCAGCCCGTTCTCATAACGTGGTAATAAAGGGGTAGTTCAGTATTAATTCTATGGTGAAAAAGAATTAATATTAATTAATTAATTGTGTCCTGGAATGTGGACATGGGAATTAATTAATTTATAGGCCCACTTTATTATTTGCATTAGGTCCCAGGACTGGCCCAATTAAATATGCTGAATTGAGCCCAAAATGGCCCATTAGGGTTTCCAACCCTAGGTCTATAAATAGACAGCTCTCTCTCATAATTCATAAGACAGTTGAAACACAAACCCTAGAGAGAGAGAGGTGGGCGCCATTTTTGGGAAGAAAAAGGAGGAGAATTTCGATTCTGGTCCTGCTCAGAATACAGTTCTACGGAGTCCTCACCAGTAGTAGATTTGATCAGCATTGGGACACAGCCCTGAAGATCTAATCTGGAGAACAGATTTCTCTTCTCTTCTCTCTTTGATTTTCAAATTTAATCTAGAAATTAGATCTCTAATTTCTGTTTTCGTAGATTAAATCGGATTGCGTGATTGAATTGAGATTTGGAATTCAAACACGAAAGATTGGTTCAGACTCGACACAGTTACGGTAAACCCTAAATCCACAATTCTTCGTATTAAATTCATATGAGCATGCTAGGGTTTTGAGAATATTAATTATGAGCAATATCCATAGATCGATCCGGTTCAGTTTGGTTTTGGTGATTCGGTTCACGGAAAAACCCTACAAAGGCATCACTATAAACTCATAGTGGCCATATCTTGTTTTGAATGTCGTCTTAGGAATACCCGTTGATCGGATCTTAAGCTGATGGTATCCGAACCTAAGCTCAATCTTTGAAAAGACCTTTGCTCCCTTAAGTTGATCAAAGATATCGTCCATTCTTGAGAGTGCATACTTGTTCTTCAAAGTGAGTATGTTCAACTCGCGGTAATCAATGCACATACGCATAGATCCATCTTTCTTTTTCACAAAAAGAACAGGCGTTCCCCAAGGCGATGCACTGGGTCAAATGAATCCCAAGTTTAGCAATTCTTGCAATTGCATCTTCAACTCTTGCAGTTCCTCGGGGGCCATTCTATACGGAGCTTTTGAAATAGGAGTTTCACCTGGTTCAAGGTCAATAACAAATTCCAATTGCCTATCTAGCGGCAATCCAGGTAGCTCATCGGGAAAAACATCTTTGAATTCCCTTACGACTTCAACATCAGTGGCAGTAATGTCCTTTTTGTTATCCTCATTGAGGTACACAAGGAAAGCTTAACTATCCTTTATGCTGGCCAATCAGTATGCTTGCATGGCAGAAATCAGGGGAATCTTTTTTCCTTTCCGAACTCTATGCAAGTACACTGGTTCTCTTCCAGTCTGTTCAAAAGACACAATCCTATTCTTGCATTGGATGGTAGCATGGTTTTCTTCCAACCATTCCATTCCTCGAATTATGTCCACATCCTTCATTTGTAGGACGTTCATACCGTTGGCTTTTAATATGCATGTTCCAAAAGAGATTTCTAGGGTCGGGCAGACAAAGTTTGAGATAGTTGATCCACCGGTCGGGGTGACTACACACACACCGTTCTTAGTTTTCTCGGTACTAAGCCCTAGGTTCTGAATATAGTCTTCAGACACAAATGAATGTGATGCTCAAGTGTCGAAAAGCACAATGATCGGTGGCTGGTTTACTAATCCCATACCTGTCAGGTTTCCCTGATCTTCTTTCTCCTTTGGCTGATCAAGAGCGTATGTCCTTCCTTGACGTGCTGGCTGCTGAGATGGCTGATGTTGATTTTGTTGCTGAGGCTGCTGCTGTTGCGGTGGCGGCTGCTGAGGCCCCTACTGAATCATCTTGGCTTGAATGGCACGGTTACGGTTGTTTCTGGGCTTCTGTTGGCCTTGAGTGCTCGTAGTTGAGTATTGCCTTAGTTGCCTTGGCGCAGATTCCAGAAATCTTGGCGATTGTTACCCTGGCGACAATGTGACGAATAGTGTCCCATCTTCCCGCAGTTGTAGCAGTTAGCACGAAGTGCAGTGCATTCTCCGGGGTGGTCTCTTCCACAGCGGTTGCAGCGTTTGACAGCAAAGTTCCCTTGGCGGTTGTTCCCTTGATTTTGGAAGTTCCTCTGATTATTAGTTTGATTGTTGCGAAAATTCTGGTTGCCATGCCAGTTTCTCCTCTGTCCGGTTGCCGGGGTTCTTTGGAACATCGTCCTGCTTTCTTTTTGTCCCTGATCCAGTGGTTTGCTCGGGTTTGTTGGCCAAGAGAGCAGCTCGCAATCCATTCTTCAGTGCTGCTTCGATGTTCAAGGCTCTCTGCAGTGCGTCGGTATAATTCAAGTGTTGTAATATGATTGTGGGATAACCTACTTTATTCAAGTGTTGTAATTCAAGCGTCGATTTAGTCATAGCATTCTTCAGAGTCGTCGGAGTCCTTGTCAGAAATATAGGGATAATGGTTGCTGTCCAATTCCTCATCATTTGGTCCAAGCGATGGATTTTCTTCAGGATCCTCTTCTGAGTCAGACTCGCTTTCTCCTTCAGAAACCGATATCGAGGCTCGTGAAGATCCGAATTCATGATAATGTGCCCGTGGGCTAGGAGAAGGGCTTCGGAATGATGCCTTCTATGCACGGATAAGGGCTATGAACCCTTCCAGATCAGATTCGTCAGCTGGAGAGTTATTGAGGAAGTCTCGGTAGTTAGCTTGCGCCCAAGATTTCCAGTGAGGCGGCAGTAGTTCCACCAAGCGGCAGAGTCCTTCAGTACGGGTTACTCCATGAGGGTGTGCATCTGCCCAGAACTTGTAGAAGTCAGTGCGAAATTGGTTCAGAGAGTCACCATGAAATATCTTGTAG
>JAPKLW010001310.1:110268-162146 GCA_026898455.1 Plectranthus barbatus
CCCACCCTTTTCTAAAAAGCAGACTTATCAGACGGAGGAACAACTTTTAAAATCATCAACAATCTCCATTCTCCCTCACATGGAGCCATCGTCGCTATTGGCGAGCCAGGTATTGTGGTGTCGGCCTATAATGGTGGAATCGCTCCCACGTCCCTAGCTTGGATCGAAATAATTCAAAAGCAAGTCATGGCAAACTTTATGTGAAGATATCCTCTAGCTGCAAGTCCGATGGGATGAACCAGGTATATATGTAGGCGATTTGATTCTACAAGTTCACGAGTGAAGTGGCAATCGATGCCAATGTACTTAGCTCATTTGTGAGCTAATAGATTTTGTGACAGGAATAATGCACTCTTGTTACCACTAAATTAAAATGGGGTTAAGATGGTGTATAATGTAAGCCACGAAGATGGTTATGAACCCTAATCATCTCAGAAGCAGTATTTGAAAGAGTGTGATATTCAGACTCACAACTCGATCTTGACATTGTGAATTATTTCTTGGCACTCCAGGAGACAATGTTCGTACCCACAAAAATGTAGCCATTGGTCAATCGCCTCATATCAATAGATTGGACCCACCCAGCGTCAAAGTAGCCAAGAAGTTGAAAAGAGCCAGAAGAAAATGTGAGGCCAACCTATACACATTGGTGAATGTGTTTAACCACCTTGTTGGTCCCAAAATCAGAGTACAAATTCGTTCAGCGGAAGGTTTGAATATGCAGCAGAAGCAATAATTAAAGCACTTGCACTTGTTCAGATATACTGAGGACAATCAGTTTAGTGTGTAGAAGACTTAAGCTTAGGTCTGCTCTTGATAGCTCTGTGAATGTGCATAATATTTTCCTCAAGTGATAATATTATTCAATCTCAAAATATATAGGTACAAGAGATGCATGAAATAAGGAAAGTAGTTGATAAATAAACTAAACAAATCTATAGAATTCTATGTATGAGATACATCCGTATCTTCTGGGATATCTTCGGTATCTTCTGCAATATTGTTGACACGGCCCCCCCCCCCCCGCAAACACAACATCGTATTGAGAGAGACACAGAGCTTGGTACGAAACAGTTGAAACGCCGCATGAGGTAGACTCTTGGTGAAAATGTCAGCCACTTGAAGTGTAATAGGGACGAACTGAGTAACAATATGACCAGATTGAACAAGGTCACGCACAAAATGACAATCTATGTCGATATACTTTGCACGCTTATGCGAAACTGGATTCTACGTTAGAAGCAATGCACTCTTGTTGTCCGATAAGAGAGTGGCAGGAGATGTGGGATCAGAGTGCAGCTCATGAAGTAGATTTAAGATCCAGACGAGCTCAACCACGGAATTTGCGAGAGCCCTATATTCGAATTCACAACTCGAATGTGAGACGGTTGGTTGTTTCTTTGCGCTCCAAGCCACAAGATTAGGACCGAGATAGATTGAATAGCCATAGGTCGAGCACCGTGTATCAACACATCTCGCCCAATCATCATCTGAATAACCAAGGAGTTCGCATTTTCCAGTCTGAAAATTCAAGCCAAAGCCGAGAGTACCTTTGATATAACATAGAATCCGTTTTACAGCTTGATAATGATCAATCGTAGGCCGTCGTTGAAACTGACTGACAGTGTTAATGGAGTATGCGATATCTGGCCGAGTGATTGTGAGATACTGAAGAGCTCCGACTAAGGAGCGATATAGAGTGGGATCATGAAATGTCGGACCAGAAGCAGTGAAGGAGGCACCGGGTGCGAGATGTGTCGCCACGAGTTTGGAATCCAGTAATTCAGCACGCGCAAGGATGTCACAAGCATACTTGGTTTGGCTAAGAAATAGTCCAGAAGACGGATAAGAAACTTCCAAGCCGAGGAAGTAACCAAGCTTGTCGAGATCCTTAGTCGCAAATTCACGATGTATACGAGATAAAAGAGCGGAGACCGCAGCTGCATGACTTCCAGTGATGATGATATCATCTACATAAACATGTAAATAGATGAGTACCGAATCACGGAAGAAGATGAAGAGCGACATGTCTGAGGAGCTGCACTTGAAACCAAGCTGAAGAAGGAAGGTCCGAAACCGGGTGTACCACGCCAGAGGGGCTTGGTGGAGACCGTAAAGAGCCTTCTTTAGACGACATACATGATGTGGGTATCTAGAATCAATAAATCCTGGAGGTTGCTCCATGAAAATCGGTTGAGATAGAAAGCCATGGAGGAATGCATTTTCTACGTCCAATTGATATACGGGCCAAGAACGCATGACGACGAAGGATAAGATGATGCGGATAGTGGAAGCTTTAACAACCGAGCTGAAGGTGTGAGCAAAGTCACCAGGAAGTTGGCTGAAACCCTGTGCAACTAGACGTGCTTTGAAATGATCCACAAGACCATCGGCGCGTAATTTAGTTCGACACACCCATTTGGAGCCAACAATGTTCGCATCGGAGGGTCGGGGTAACAGATCCCAAGTTTTATTGTCATGCAGAGCTCTCATTTCTTCATGCAAGGCAGCAACCCACTGAGGTTGTTTTAGCGCCTACTTAATGCCCCGAGGCTCCGACGTAGCCGTGAGAGTAGAATGAAGAGTGGAAGACTCTATGAGGGCCAAGTCAATAAGGTGTCTGGTTTTAAAAATTCCAGACTTGGCTCGGGTTTGCATGGGGTGTGAGGGTGATGGGTTTTGTATACTGAAAGCATTTATTACAATGAGTATACAACAGTTTATTTCTCCTATCTGTTAACAATCGTACATGTATGA
Source organism: Plectranthus barbatus (assembly GCA_026898455.1). NCBI lineage: Eukaryota > Viridiplantae > Streptophyta > Magnoliopsida > Lamiales > Lamiaceae > Plectranthus > Plectranthus barbatus. Next base: position 113,026 of record JAPKLW010001310.1, read on the forward strand.
ACAATGGTATCCTCTTATCTCACCGATAGGGACGATCATACGGCGTGTTGTAGATCGCAGAAGATAGTATGATCACTTGACCTAGTGAGACATAAACCTGATCACAGCCGAGACAGCGTATGAGGATACGTTTGTCCGGATGGCTGCGGCATTGTCGGAATAAGTAGTCTGTCTTGGTTACTTGACATGCTGGTACGCAGAAGTGGCGTATTGATGGACCGCAGTGAGATATATTCGTCTTTCTGACATCAGCAAATAAAAGATCTCGTTATATTGATTGAGTCCAAACCCTAACGAAGGTTCAGGGGTTTACACGGGTTGACTATTGTTTTGACTTGCCATGGTGGAGAGCCTAAGTAACATGCTCGTATATCCGCATCTTGGGTAACAACAGTTCGTGTAGTACCGCCTAAGACTGGACTTAGGCAACCATATCCGAGTAATAGGATGGGGACATTCCCAGAGGAGCTCAATAACATTCATCGTGCCAAAGTCCTGCAAGCTGATTAAGTTCAGGCACGAGTGATAAGGTTTGAGTGGTACTACTCAGGAATTATAAGATATTAATTAATTGTAGTTAGAGCTTGTCAGAGGCTCCGATTAATTAATGGAAGTCCGGTAACCTTAAATATGGGGATTCTCAATTAATGCAGCACGTTCTCATAACATGGTAATAAAGGGGTAGGTCAGTTTTAATTCTGTGGTGAAAAAGAATTAATATTAATTAATTAATTGTGTCCTCGGTTGTGGACATGGAATTAATTAATTTATAGGCCCACTTTATTATTTGCATTAGGTCCCAGGTCTGGCCCAATTAAATATGTTGAATTGAGCCCAAAATGGCCCATTAGGGTTTCTAACCCTAGGTCTATAAATAGACAACTCTCTCTCATAAGTTGTAACACAGTTGAAACACACTAAACCTAGAGAGAGAGGGAGGCGCCGATTTTGGGAGAAGAGGGAGGAGAATTTTGATTCTGGTCCTGCTCAGAATACAGATCTATGGATTCCTCACCAGTAGTAGATCTGAACAGCATTGGGACACAACCCTGAAGATCTAATCTGGAGAACAGATTTTTCTTTTCTTCTCCTTTTGTATTTCGAATTTATTCTTAGAAATTAGATCTCTAATTTCTACTTCCGTAGATTAATTCGAATCGCGTGGTTGAATTTAGATTTGGAATTCAATTGCAAAAGATCAATTCAGACTCGACGGAGTTACGGTAAACCCTAAATCCACAAATCTTTGTATTAAATTCATAGGAGCATGCTAGGGTTTTGAGAATTTTAATTATGTGCAATAACCATAAATCGATCCGGTTTAGTTTGGTTTTGGTGATTCAGTTCAAGGAAAAACACTACAATTGGTATCAGAGCGAGGTTTCTGATTTATGGCTCTGTTGTTCATAATTAAATTCGATATGCATGTATGAATTTATTATTTTGTGGATATTTGGTTTTTGTTCCTCGTGGTAACCCATTGATTCAACCCGCGGTGGTTTATCCGTGTAGGGCTGAATTGTTTTGTAAAATCACGAGAAAATCCGTGATTAGTTTAGTTTTGAAAATTTTTAATTAGAATAGTTTTTTTGTAATTTTTCAAATTTGTAATTAGACGGGTCGAAGACGAAGAACGAAGACGGAGCCGACGAAGGGCGGTGCACGGCAGAGGCAGGAGGCCGCGCGCGCGTGCACGTCGGACGATGGCGGTGGTGCGGCAGGCGTGCGGCCGGTGTTGGGATTATATACTGAAAGCATATATGATTAAGTGTTTTGTACACTAGTCTTCATATATGTTGCCGCAACAATACTCGCTGTCTGATTAAACAAACATACAACTAACCATAATATCCTATTATCTCGCCTATCGGGATGATCATATGGTGTGTAGGAGATCACAGAGGATCATATGAATCGTTTGACCTAGCGAGATATAAACAGTATCACAGCTGAGACGGTCCCTGGATAGGCTGTCGGTCTAAGCTGCGGCACATCGGTTCATAAGTGGGCTTATCCTATCTACTTGATGTGTCGGTACATAGTTATGTATTGATGGGATCAACAGTGGGATGTGTCATTTTCATTGACATATGAATGAGCCGGATCTCTAACATACTTCCTATGATCTTAAACCTAACTGAAGGATAAGGGGCACACACAGATTTACCGCACTTTGATTTACCATGGTGGCTAGTCTTTCATGTACTCTTATACCCGTATTTTGGGTGTTGGCAATTTGTGTGTGGCCTGCTTAGTCTGGACGTTTAGGTAAGCATATCCGTTTTGGGATGGTGACATTCCCTGAGGAGCTCACAAGGTTCATTATGCTAAACATTGCAGGTTGAATTATTTAATTCAAGCATAAGTGATAAAGAGTGAGTGGCATTATTCAGGAAATAAGAGATTAATTAATTATGGCTGATTGTCATAAGCCAAATTAATTAATGAATGTCTAAAACCTTAAATATGTGGATCATGTTAGTTTGGTGCAACCCGTTCCTAATAACGTGGTAATAAAGGGGCGAGTCAGCATTGTTACCATGGTGAAGGTTAAAACAATGTTTTATTAATTAATTATGTTCTGGGTTGAACAAGGAAGGATTAATTTATAAAGAGGGCCCACTTTATTATTTGCATCTGATCCCTGGTCTGGCCCATTAACTGCTCACAGCCCATTAGGGTTAGGGTTTCTCAAAACCCTAACACTATATAATGCCTTCTCTCTATCAGATCATGAAGTTGTGATAACTAGACTTTCAGTATAATCAGAAAAAGGGGAGAGAACGGCGACGACAATCTGTGGGAGAAACTTGATCGATTTCTCCGGATCTCGAATTCAACTAGGTGGATAATCCTCACCAGATTTCCAAGAAGCAAGGGAACAGATCAGAAGATCAGATCTGTAGGAACCACTGTCCATAGTCGGCGTTCTATCTCAGTTCTAGGGCTATTTCATCGTTGTTGGCTCCGATCTAGATTTGTAGATCAAACGGTGAAATCAGGTATTCTCTAATCCATCCTCTGCAATTAATCTTGTTGGAGCATGCATAGGTTCGCATGATTTATTTAATCGAAGTTTGTTCCTGGTATCCTAAGAACAATCCTCGGCAAGAAATTTATTAATGGCAACTCGTGTTGTCCATCGTAGACTCAAACCCTACAATTGGTATCAGAGCGAGGTTCATGTTCTTAGGCTCTATCTTCGATATATTGAAATTAAATGAATATATATGTTCATGGATGGATTTTAATTGTCGTGGATGTTTTTGTTCTCGTGGCCTTCTCGTTTTTTGGATCTGTTTTTCACCACGAGAAAATCCGTGGTTAGATTTGATAGGCAAAAATTGTAATAGATTGTAGATCTGTAATTTTTGTATTTTATTCAAATCTGTAAAATTGAGATCCGGAAGAACGAGAAACGAAGAACGAAGAACATTCAGATCCAGCTAGCCTAGGGTTCGGGCAGATTGCAGGTGGCGGCGGCGGGCAGATTTCTGCCCTGCGGCTGGGCCGCGCCTGTTCAAGCTACTGTCCGCGTGTTTTCCGGCAAGGAGAAGCTGCACTAGCAATTGGCGAGGCAGGCGGTCGTCGTGCATTTCGTGGGGAGGCTGCACATCATCTGCTGTGGTGGCCGGGCCTGCGTGATGTCGAACGACGAGCATGGCAGGAGTGGCGGCGGTGTAGTGAAACCCTAGGGCTTTCGTGTTTCTGGGCCGCGCTCCTCTTTCTCGCACGGTTGTGGCGTCGTTCTGTGATTTATTTTATGTTTTAAATTATGTCTATAAATTCCAGGATCATATTAATTTATGATGGAATTTTAGGAGTGACATAATTTATGGGAACAAAAAATAATGTGTGTGATACGTGCGTAAAATGACCTATATTTTGATGTGTGTACATGCTTGTTTGTGGCTATTTTACTCCCGTATCATATGTTTTTGTCATATTTTGGTTGTGTTTTCGTGTTTTGTGTGTTTGATGTGTGTAGGATAGGTTTTGGGCATAAATGAGCAATTTTGGTGGAGTTTTGGAGGTAAATCGCACGTTTTGGGAGTTTGGAGAGCTCGATCGGCCGAGCGGAGCCTTCAGAGGGCTCGACTGGCCGAGCAAGGGCAGGACCGGCCGAGCGAAGGTCCGGAGTTGATTCAGGAGGCTCGACCGGCAGAGCAGGTGCAGGCTCGGTCGAGCCAGGCAGGCAGAGCCCAGGCTCGGTCGAGTAGATGCAGGATCGGCCGAGCCTGGATGGTTTTTTCCCTATTTGTTGCGGTTTCCAGCTTCGACCGGGCGATCTGAGGCCCTGATTGCTTGCCTATAAAAGGGGAAAAAGCAGTTATTTGAAGAACTTTGGTCATTTTTCACATACGTTAGCTAGATTTCTCCCTAGATTCCATTTTTTCCATTGCAATTCATCATAGTCCTAGATCATCTAGGAGGTTAATTCATCCATACTTATAGGAGATTGAAGATTAAAAGTGGTGGATCAAGGCAACCAAATCCAATTTGGGGAAGATTCCTATTTCTACTTGTCAATTTGTAATGAAGTACATTGAATTCAAACTTGTAATTGTACAATTGAAAGGTATGAAGTTCTAATTTCTCTTGGATGTTGATTTGGATGAGGATGCATGAGAGTTAGGTTGGATTATTGTTTGTTTACCTTCCTCTTTGTGATTGAAGCATACTAGAGCTTGTTCTTATTCATCTAGATGTAGGTAGTCGCCAGTTTAGATGATAATTGACACAAACATTGCAGCCAATACGCGGATAGGCGTGTCGTGAATAGTATGACTTCTTGTGTTTCTTGATCCAATCCCTGTGCTGAGATAGGGCATAGGGCGATGATTTACGTGCTATTAGGAGTGGTCTAGGGTCCGATAATGTAGCGGTTTGAGGACTTTAGTATCATCTACGATTGGTTCACCGTGATTGGGGATTGACTAGTGTAGGGTAAGAGTTCATCCAATTAGGAATTAAAACGTGTTTACATCGATGATTTACCTAAGTTGATTGCATCCAAATTCATCTCGATATCCTATCTTCCTAATTTGAGCATTTGTTGTTTGTTTTGGTTTACCAAATTGTGAAAGGAATTGATTAAGTAAATGTTGATTGTTTGTTCGATTTATGATTGTAATATGATGATAGCATAGGTTTACATTGTTTGTCTAGGTGATAAATAACTACTCAACGATTGAATTTGCCTAGCTATAAGAACTTCGCCGTAGTATCTCGGTACTCTAGCAGGCGAAACAGAGAAGAACCTGGATTTGATATTTTATTCTTTGTGTGGTTGAGAGTTTAATTCTATCGAACTTTTAGCCGCATCAGTGTGCGCATGAAACCTTTAGAATTAAAAATACTAAGCTGTATTTTCGTTCTTTTCTAACCAAGATCATTAGACCTCCACTAATACGACCTCTCATTGGTAGTGGGGCATCTCGAAGCATAAACGTCTGCTTGGACAGCTTGCGTTAGAGGTCCCTCAGCAGTTCCAATGCGATGAGGTTTCCAAATAAAACACTTATTTTAAGATGAGAGGTGGGAGCCTCTGAGCAAACGTCTGCTGGGGCAGCTTGCATTGAGACAACTTTCACTCATCTCTAAGATTAATCTAAGTGGGATAACAAAGGATGTTAAGGGCAGGACGCATGGGTCTAGTACGTATGTTGAATCGCTTTTTAATATCCGGAGTTAGGCTTGTGGTTACTTTGGCTTAGATGTTGCCTGGAGTATAACTCTTTTGAGATGTCCCTGCTCCGGATAGGTGAACATGGTCTTGAGATCTCCAATATTAATTTCTTTTGCTTAAGATACCTGGCATGTTAAGAAATTAAAGGATCATTTTGGTCTGGTTGAGCGTTTGCTGTAAACGTCTGCTGGGGCAGCTTGCAGTGAATTAGCTTGGGCAATTAGAGGAAACAAATTGTATTGTTTTTATCTAAAGGTTACTATGCAAATTTGTTTCAATTGTTTGTAGTATGTGCTTACTTAAATTCGCTTATTTGTTTTTAGATATGTCTATTATTGCATCGCTCATAAATTCAATCGTTCCCAATTCCTTGACTGGCCGGAATTTTTCTGGATGGAAAAGTGACATTGTTAAGCTCTTGGATTCATTTGGACATTTGTTTGTTCTGTAAACTCCCTGTCCGAGTTCGCCGACTGATACATCTTCCGATGAGGAGCGTGCACAGTATCACATGTGGATGTGGTCGAATGTCATGGCCGGACAGTATATCTTGGCTGGTCTGTCAGATGCACTGCGTCCTCGTTATAGTGATGTATGGTTTGCGTGTGACATTATGCGACGTCTTGACGTAGCATATGGCGGACTCGATGGACATGCTAGATCCAGTCTTATCAAGCGTATTGTAAGACAGAAAATAGGTCAGAACTGTTCGGTACGTGAACATGTGTAATCACTCATACAACTCATAGATGAGTACACATTAATGGGTGGTCAAATTGACAATGATGTCAAAATTGACTTGATACTCAACACGTTACCGAAGTCATTTGATGACTTCAGAATCTCTGTTGAGAAAAACAAGAGTGAGTATACTGTTCACAGTTTGCTCAAGGATCTTGTATCAACAGAAGCTTCTTCAGTCTTTTCTGTGAGTCACTCTGATTTGCTTCCGAGTCGAAAGAGTGATGTCAAAGAAAAGAGGAATGAAGGAAGAAGTGGGAGTAGTCTTGCCTTATCAGTTCATTCCAGATATCTTGCTAAAAGTTCTTCTAAATTGCGTCGTAATGACATGAAGAAGAAGAATGGTAAAGGAGAGAACAAAGGAAATAAAGATAACAAGAAGGACAAATGTTTATAGTGTGGCAAGAAGGGTCACTGGAAAGTAAATTGTCCAAGTTTGGTAACTAAGGGACAAGGTACGTCATCTTTTGCATTGCTTGTTGAAACATGTTTAGTATCAGTTTTCTACTCCTTAGTGGGTAGTGGTAACTGAGGTCACTAATCATGTTTGCTACAGTTTGCAGGGAATCAAGCTTAAGGCTTGAAGACGGCGGAATTACCATCTCCAAGATTGATGCTGGAAGTTGCTACTTCAGCTGATGGAGATTTTACTTTGAGTTTATGTTAAAAATATGTTTTAATTCAAGTTTCTGAAGAAATGTTGTTTTGTTTTGAGAAACAATATTTTTCATCTATTGGATTATCAGTTATTCGATAGAGTTTTTCTATCATAATGAATAACAGTGTTTTCTATTATGGATGATTGTCTCTTCATTACTTGATAACATAAACTGTCAGTGTTCTATGGTATAATTTAAAGAATCTCTATAGGGATAGGTTACATCAGTCTAAGTAGTTTTAAGTAATTCATGGAATTATGGATTCAATCCAGACATTCCTAGGAATGATACTTGTGACAACTACTTAGAGGTATAAGATGGTAACCAGGCCTTTTAATAGGCGAATTTGTATCTCTATAGGTTATTTCGTGTTTGCTCTGGTTTGCTGGTTTAAGTCTACTTCCGCAGTTGCCTTAACATGCATTGATACTGTAATCATTTAAGATTTGGATATGTTTATCTAATTCACTACAAGTCTTAGTCTCTTGCTTTAATCAAGAGCGTTCAAGACTAAGGTAGAGAATAAGTTAAACAAGACCGTAAAAACATTATGGTTCGTTCATAATGATGTATCTTAAGTGATGGGTTTTACAATATCTGACAGAGCAAAGGGATTGCATCCCAGTTAAATACGCCTATTATTCCTCGATTGGGATTATGTAGGTAAAACGAAATAAAATTCTTTAAAAGTTTATAAGTTATGCCAGCTTTGCCAAATTTTCGTTTTTGGGAAGAGCGCCAAAAGCAATTGTATGTTTGCTTAATCTAGTGTCTTCTAAATCGGTTCCAATTACCCTATCAGACCTTAACTCTGTCAAAAGGGCAATGATGGGTAATTCAGCTATTAAGCTGATATAGGAAACTGATTGGTTAGAAGAAAAGTTTTAAGCTAGTACTGCTTTGTGGGCTATTTCAGGTAAACGAAAAAGATGGTTGCTTTGTGTATCCTAAGTACAAGCAAGTTGTATAGGATGCAACCATGAATCAAATGTGAGATTGTTCTCTAATGTTTTAGAGAAGACAATTCAAATCCATCAGGAAATACCCCGTGGCATATTGAGCATACCTTGGAAGGTATGGTACCAATTGCACGGTCACCTGTGTAAGGTGATAAACCACAAATTAATGCACCATTAACTGACAACATAAAGGAGCATCGTTGCAGTAGGAGGTTGCCTTAACAGGCTTAATGGTACTAGTTCGTGGAAACAGTCTCTGGACCTGTTCCCAGCTAAACGAACAACATCGTACTCATCCCTCAAAGCGCAACGAAGCTGTTAAGACAAAAGATGCAGTTTAATGACGTCAAGTCATGGATTCAGAAATAAATCAGTAAAGGGTATAGTTGTATATCAGGATCAGTGATTGTCAAATAGCTTACCTGCTATAGGCAACTGATTGATATACATGAAAAGTGCACGAATGGAAACCTAGTATATTCGAGAGTCTAGGTTAGTGAGAAAGGTATGTTTCAAAACAAGACCTTCTCACTGGTTGCAATTATTAAACCCATTCGAATTCTTTTAACCATAACAGCACATATGAATCTAAATATCTGGAAGATAGATGATGTCATCCATATTTTATAAACGGGTACCTTGATAAAAGGTGACGACATCTGTATGCAACAACCAGATAAGTTATGTGCAACGTATCATGTCTGGAAGCCAAGGTAGTTCAAGTATGAACTTAAGGGAGCTTCAAAGTCATGAAGCAGACATTTCGATATTGTCTATTGAGAATGAGAGTTTCATGTACCAGTTATGTGTCAGCAGAAGCGTGGTTTTCCTTGCACATTATGTAGATGGTATTTTCACATTCGGAAACGGTGTGGAGATATTGTCAGGCATAAAGGATGGTTATCCGAACAGTTTCAGAAGTAGGACTTATGAGATCTTGGAACATCTTTTAAATTAGAGTCTTGTGTGGTCACAAGAAAAGGATGTTCAGGTATCTCAAGTCGCTTAAATTGATTCTGTGGTGAGTCGTTCATAGCAAGAAAGATTGTTGTCTTTCTATATTGCAGATGAACGAGTTCAGATATCTGTAATGTTGTAAGCATGTTAAACAGATATCAGTTCAACTCTGGATAGACACATTGGCTAATGAATGAGCCTTGTGAGTTGAATGGCATCGGATATCCAGGAGGATCATAAAGAAGGAAATCGACCTCTAACTATGTGTTGGCCTTGGAGGAGGAGTTGTAGGAATCTAACACAGAAGTGTTTTGCGGATTCCGGTATGAAGGCTGAGTTTTTGTCAGCTTCATTAGCTTTGCAAGAAGCAGTATAGCTCCAATGCCATCCTCTAGAGGGGTGTGTTCTGAGTTTGCCTAATTAAATCACAAGGAATTGTGATTCTGTTGGTGCATTGAAAAACTCAAAAGAACCTAAGACTTACAAGCCGGTGAAACACATAGGATGTGTGGAATCACATCATATGAGAAATCGTGACAAGAGGTGATGTGAATGCAGTGGTAGTGATTAACAGTATAGAGACACTTAATACTTTGGTAAAGCAATGGTATTATGCTTTAAGTATAAGTGGGAGATTGTTGGGATTATATACTGAAAGCATATATGATTAAGTGTTTTGTACACTGGTCTTCATATGTGTTGCCGCAACAATACTCACTGTCTGATTAAACAAACATATAACGAACCATAATATCCTATTATCTCGCCTATAGGGATGATCATATGGTGTGTAGGAGATCACAGAGGATCATATGAATCATTTGACCTAGCGAGATATAAACATTATCACAGCTGAGACGGTCCTTGGATAGGCTGTCGGTCTAAGCTGCGGCACATCGGTTCATAAGTGGGCTTATCCTAGCTACATGATGTGTCGGTGCATAGTTATGTATTGATGGGATCAACAGTGAGATGTGCCATTCTCATTAACATATGAATGAGCCGGATCCCTAACATACTTCCTATGATCTTAAACCTAACTGAAGGATAAGGGTCACACACAGATTTACCGCACTTTGATTTACCATGGTGGCGAGTCTTTCATGTACTCTTATACCCTTATTTTGGGTGTTGGCAATTTGTGTGTGGCCTGCTTAGTCTGGATGTTTAGGTAAGCATATCCGTTTCAGGATGGTGACATTCCCTGAGGAGCTCACAAGGTTCATTATGCTAAACCCTGCACGTTGAATTATTTAATTCAAGCATAAGTGATAAAAAGTGAGTGGCATTACTCAGGAAATAAGAGATTAATTAATTATGGCTGATTGTCATAAGCCAAATTAATTAATGAATGTCTAAAACCTTAAATATGTGGATCATGTTAGTTTGGTGCAACCCGTTCCTAATAACGTGGTAATAAAGGGGCGAGTCAGCATTGTTACCGTGGTGAAGGTTAAAACAATATTTTATTAATTAATTATGTTCTGGGTTGAACAAGGAAGGATTAATTAATAAAGAGGGCCCACTTTATTATTTGCATCTGATCCCTGGTCTGGCCCATTAACTGCTCACAACCCATTAGGGTTAGGGTTTCTCAAAACCCTAACACTATATAAGGCCTTCTCTCTATCAGATCATTAAGTTGTGATAACTAGACTTTCAGTATAATCAGAAATAGGGGAGAGAACGGCGGCGGCAATCTGTGGGAGAAACTTGATCGATTTCTCCGGATCTCGGATTCAACTTGGTGGATAATCGTCACCAGATTGCCAAGGAGCAAGGGAACAGATCAGAAGATCAGATCTGTAGGAACCACTGTCCATAGCCGGCGTTCTATCTCAGATCTTGGGCTATTTCATCGTTGTTGGCTCCGATCTAGATCTGTAGATCAAACGGTGAAATCAGGTATTCTCTAATCCATCCTCTGCAATTAATTTTGTAGGAGCATGCATAGGTCCGCATGATTTATTTAATCGAAGTTTGTTCCTGGTATCCTAAGAACGATCCTTGGCAAGAAATTTATTAATGGCAACTCGTGTTGTCCATCGTAGACTCAAACCCTACAGCCGGGGCGTGCGGCGCGCGCACGGCGGACGGCCTGCGCGTGCAAGGCTGGACGGGGCACGCGGTGCGTGCACAGCGGCGGCGGTTCGGCGGCGGCGGTCGGCTGGCGGCGGCGGTGGTCGTCGTCGGCTGATGCTGTCCCGTCGTGGTGGCTTGTGGTTTTTATGGTTTGTGCAATCCTGTGTAAACCCTAGGGTTTGCATTAGGGTTAGGGTAAATCATCAGATCACAAAGGCCTAAAATCCAAAAGATTTGGTGTATCCATATTTGAAGGCCCTTGAAGATTTGGAAGATTTGAAAAGATTTGGATTTATCCAAATTAATTCAAAATTCAAATTTGTAATAGATAGATATTATTTTCTATTTTGTGGGGCCACGAGGAATTTTTGTTTGCCTTAATTATCCTCGTATGATATGTGATTTATTTATGTGCGCAATTTAAGCATGTGTAGATAATAGGAAAAGCATGTTTTACTGCTTTTATTATTTACAGTTTTTCCAAGCGTGCTTATGTGATTAATTTCTTTTGTTGGATTATATTTTGGGAATTTTTGGGCTTGTTTAATTACATGCAAAAATTTGGAAAATATAATAACAAGGGAATTATGTGTGCGCATAAAGAAACCTTTTAAAAGAAAATACTAAGCAGATTTTTTAATTAAAATCAATAGACCTCCACAAAGCGGTCCTAGGTTGTAAGTGTATCTCTCGTTCTAGTAAACGTCTACGAGTGTAGTGATAACTCTCTCATGAGAGTTATATTCATGTCTTTAAATTAATAAATTCGAGTCCTTTGAGTCTTGTTTAAGTCCATTTTAGGTTTAAATAAACATGTTTATGCATGATTGGTGTTTAGAGGAATAGTTGTTGCAAATTAACTCTTTTGTGTCTAGTTTAGTATAAAATAATGCAGTAAAAACATCAAGTATAAATTCCAAAAGAAAGTGAACATGCTGAGTGAAGATGCTGCAGCATGAAGCCAGCATGGATACCAGAGTAGAAAGAGAAAGTCGGGGAGAGAGAAAGTAGCAGCTCAATTGGGCCACCTGTTCACTGCTGACATGGAAAACTTAATGCTGAGCTGAGCTGGGGAGATTAAAGCTGCTGACTAAGATGCCACATCACTAAGGGTCATTTATGGCAAGTTGCATCTTATTTTGGAAACCTAAAAACCCATTTTTGGAGGAGGAGCCACCGATAAAAGGGGGAGAACACATTTTGAGAGGGGTCTGGTATCTGTGTGCTTGGGGACTGTCTGGAGAAGAGAAATTACAGAGAGGAGAGCTGAGAGGCAGTGGAGAGAGCTGGGTATTGGCCAAAGGAGGAATCCTGAGGGCAATTTCTCTAGGATTGAAGGAATTCATCCTTGTGGCAACCTCTATCAACATCTCAGCTGTCTAAACTCTGTTATTATGTTTATTTGTGAAGAATATTTAGCCATTTACTGTTTAGTATTAGCTATGAGCTAAACTTGTTGACTTGGGTTGTTAACTTGCTATGCATTGAGCTTTCTCTATCTGCACTTTAATCGAGCTGAATCTCTATTTAATCTTGGTGTTTTATTATGTTTATCTATCTGTGCTTGATCACCATAGTTTAGATATATTTCTGGATTGATTCTGGAAAGGTTAATCTCAGGAGAAAGCCTTGATTGAAGCTTGAATCTAGAGCATAGGAATATGTCTAGATCTAGTTTGCTAAGTGGAACCCCGAGCTTTGGTTTGGCTGAATATTTATCTGACTTACATAGGAATATGGTAGTTAAGATGAATAGAGGCACATCAGCTACTTTTGGAAAACTGAGCTGAGATAGCTGGGTTAGCAACTGAGACGCATGCTAGGTTAATGCTGCAGCATCTTTATTAGCATAGCACTATTATCAACCTGAGTTACTTTTCATTCCCCTGTTCGCAAGTTTATTGCATTTTAATCTGATTTACTTTCCTGTTAATTTCATTTTCCAGTTGATTACTGATTTAAATATGATAACAAATATTGAGTTGATCTTTTGCATGTTAATGTGTGCACGATTCTACACATAAGGCACTCTCTGTGGGATTCGACTCTAGATTACTCATAGATACTACTTGACAGTGTACACTTGCACTTTGCTGCATACGTTGCACGCGTACCAAGTTTTTGGCGCCATTGCCGGGGAGTGCCATAGAATCTTGTTGCTATTTTAACTGCAATTATAGTTAATTATAGTATTCTAAAAAAAAACAAAAAAAAGGGTTATTAATATTGAGTTTGCCTGCTGATTTTCAGGTGTGCTCTGTGTATGTACCAAAGAGAACCACCTGAAGTTCAGTTGTCTGATCTAGAAATTGAAAGAACATTCTGAAGAAATAAGAGAAGACAGAGGAAAAAGAGACCTCAAATGGCTAACCAAGGTGGTGGTGCAGGAGGACAGAATTTGGGAAATGCATTAGATGTGGCTGATGATAAGAACAAAAGTATTCGAGCTTATGCTGATCCCAGGTTCAATGAGCTGAAGTCTGGAATTGTGCAACCTACTATTGAAGCAACTCAATTTGAATTGAAGCTAGTGATGTTTCAAATGCTTCAAATTATAGGACAATTCAGTGGATTGGCATCGGAAGATCCTCATCTTCATCTCAGATCTTTTCAGGATGTGAGTGACAACTTTAAGCTGCCTGGTGTATCTCAAGAAGCACTGAGGTTAAAGCTGTTCCCTTTCTCTCTGAGGGACAGTGCCAAATCTTGGTTGAACAATCTTCAACCAGAAACCATCACATCTTGGAATGATATGGCAGAGAAATTCTTGTTAAAGTACTTCCCTCCTACCAGAAACACAAGGTGCAGAAGTGACATTATGTCATTCAAGCAAGAAGATGAATCAGTCAGTGAGGCTTGGGAAAGATACAAAGAACTGCTGAGGAAATGTCCACACCATGGCATACCTCATTGCATTCAGCTGGAAACATTCTACAATGGACTGAATCCCAATTCAAGGTTGGTGCTGGATGCCTCTGCAAATGGAGCCATATTGTTGAAGACATACAATGAAGCTTTTGAGATTTTGGAGAGGATTTCTGAGAACAATTGTCAATGGTCCAATGCTAGAGCACAAACTGCCAAGAAAGTGACTGGAGCTGCTGAATCAAGTGTTTTGACTGATATGCAAGCTCAGATTGAAGCAATAGGAACCACTGTGAAGAGCATAGAAGCAACCATGGCAGCAAATCATGCTCCACAACCATCACAACTAATGCAGCAGACAGTGAATCAAGTGTTGGTGGACACTTCTTGTATATACTGTGGAGAAGCACACTTATTTGATGATTGCCCTCACAATCCTGTTTCTTTCTGCTACATGGGGAATAACAAGAATAACCCACATTCATCTACAAATAACATAGGATGGAGGAATCATCCTAACTTCTCTTGGTCAAATCAAGGAAATTCTCTAGGGTCACAACAACAAATGCATCAATCACAAATGCAACAACAAGAGCAGCAGCAGCAAATGCATCTACAACAAATGAAGCGAAATGCTCCTGCTGGATTTCAAGAGCAGCAACACATGAAGCAAGAGCAGATGCAAATCCCAGCTCAAGCTTTTATGTCATTGGAAAATTTGATGAAGGAGTTCATGGTAAAAACTGAAGCAAGAAGCCAAAGTCAGGAAGCAACCATTAGAAATCTGGAAGTTCAGATTGGTCAATTGACTACTGAAATGAAGAATAGACCACAAAACACTATGTCTGGGGATACAATTAATCCCAGACCTGGGAAAGAGCAGCTGAAAGCAGTAACTCTGAGGAGTGGCACTAAGTTGGCTGAGATATCTCCAAAATTACTAGACAATGGGGACACATCTGCACCTCAGAAAGCTCAGGAAGATGCTAAAGATCATGCTTCAACAAGTCAGCAGCATGTTAAACCTGAAGTGAAACTAAAAGAGAAAGAACCAGTCAGATATACTCCACCTCCACCTTATCCCCAGAGGCTTAAAAAGAAGAAGGATGAAGTTCAGTTCAACAAGTTCTTTGACATGCTCAAACAGCTGCACATCAATATTCCATTTGTGGAAGCTTTGGAACAGATGCCAAGCTATGCAAAATTTCTTAAGGATGTGTTGACAAAGAAAAGACCCTTGGGGGAATTTGAGACCGTAACTATGACTGAGGCGACCAGTGCTTTATTTAATCAGAAGCTGCCAGCTAAACTCAAGGACCCAGGAAGTTTCACAATTCCGTGTTCTATAGGTGGGCACCATGTGGGGAGAGCTCTATGTGATCTTGGAGCTAGCATTAACTTAATGCCCCTGTCAATATTCAAGAAGTTGAGAATAGGAGGTGCTCGACCCACCACAGTTACCCTACAACTGGCAGACAGGTCTACAGTCTACCCTGAAGGAAAGATTGAGAATGTTTTAGTGAAAGTGGATAAGTTGATATTTCCTGCTGATTTTATTATCTTGGATTTTGAAGCAGATGAAGAAATTCCTATCATATTAGGAAGACCCTTTCTGAAAACTGGAGGAGCTCTGATTGATATGAGGAATGATGAAATTACTATGCAAGTTCATGACCAGCAAGTCACTTTCAACATGTCTAAAACAATGAAGCACAGAAGAGATGATATTGAGGAGTGTTCAACAATTGACATGGTTGATTCCCTGGTGTATCAAAAGCTGGATGGGATTTATGAAGAGGATTCACAAATTCTTGATGAGTTGGGAACTATCAGAGAGCTGAATGGAGGGAATATGCAAAGAGTTTTCAGAGAAAGATTTGAATTGCAGGAGATGCCTTCAGCAGGATTTCAAGTTTAGAAACCATTTGTTGAGGATGCAAGGAAAGAACATTCCAATGCACTAATAATGAAGAGTGGCAAGCAAATTGGAAGCCCATACCCTGTTCAAGGAGAGAGAGTTGAGTCCTCTTCAATCCAAAAGGGTGAGAAGTCTGCAGAGAAAGATCTTGAGATTCAGGCAAAGCTGGATGCTACACCCAATGCTGCAACATGTCTTCAACATCAGACCTCTGCTATTCAGTTTGTTCCCCCATCTCCACCTTTTCCTCAAAGATTCAAAATGCAAGCAGAGGATGCTCAATTAAAGAAAATTTTGGATGCGCTTGCTGAAGAAAAACTGGAAGGAGTGTGTACTGAATTGGAGTTTGATGAGTTGGTGGATGATGATAAATTACCCATGAAAAATTCAAAGCCACCTGATATATGGTACAAGGGTGACGAGTTTATCTCTCTGAATTCTAATGATAAGATATTGCTGGAAGAAGGTTGTAATGGTTTTGTTGAGCAACAACAAGTCAATGATACTAGGAAAAGTGTTGTGAATTTGAAAAAGGAAAACTCTAGATGAGAGTTCAAGGTGAATGGACAGAGAGTTAAGTTGTATCATTGTGGAGTCTTCCACAGAGAGAAGACATCCACAACCTTGCAAGATGCTTAGGATGAGGTACAACTGGTTCCCTCCTACTTGCGGTAACACGTTCGAGTGGAATTAGTATTGTTTGTAAATATTCATTTTCTTGCTTTATTCTACATTAGATTAGCTTTACATTTTGTCTAGTTTAATTTTAAATTCAGTTTCAGAGAAGAGCAGTCTGAGCTCAACTCTAAGTTTGGGGGTGGTGTGTTGGATGCTGAGATCGATGCTGGTTAAATGCCACAACATGTTAAATTTTCCCCCAGAAGCTGGTCACTTCAACTTCAAGCTGAGAGCTCTGAAGCATGCAACTGAGAGGCAAAAGGACTACAATGCTGAAAGGATGACCACGCTCTGAAATTACATGGCTGCCTAGGATGCGGTGCTCCAGCGTTACTGCAATTGGTTGTCTGACTTTTCTTCCATCCTGCGGACCACCTGGAATGTTGATGATGATCCGGATGCTTGATTCCCCTGCTGGTTATTTCGAACCCCAAACACTCCTCTCTTTTTTTCATGAGCTTTGATTTTTACTGTGCTGGATAATTTTACTCGTTTGCTTTCGATGGTGTTGTATTTGAATGTTGCCTGCGTAGAAGTTTTTTTCTTTTGTGGTGGATGTTTGCTTTATTTGTGGATGTTTTTATTAATATCGTATTTTTCTTTGTGTTTGGCTTGAGAATTGTTCGTGTTATCATGCTGGATCTCATGCTCGATGATGAGAATGTCCCTCGCATTTTTAGATTGTGGCCATACTCATTTGCAACACGATACTCATCTCAAAATAATTCTGATGTTTTAGCTTGTTGAATTCCAAAATGTTCAGTAATCCTCCTTGTTGCAGCATGTTTCAAAAAAAAAAAAAATTGCTTTGTTCATGATTAAGTTTTTCAAGCTGATCATACTTTCATATGCCTTGCTGAGGATTGTGAGAACTTACCTTTGCATTGGATTCATGTTTACCTTGAGGCGAAATTTTGTGTGATCTTTTACTTTGGATATGATGAAGGCCATCTTTGTTTAACTAAAGCCTAGGTCTTGTGTGACCTCACTTAAATAACGTAATCCTTTGTTCCTATTTTGCGCCTTATTGCCTGTTTCTTTATTTACCCTCATAATATTGTTACCCCTTTTATCCGTTCTTTCTTAATAATTTTTGCACCCTTATGAGCATTCTTAGGTTCTTTTGCAACATTGAGGACAATGTTGATTTCTAAGTTTGGGGGTGAGGGTGCCTTGAAAATAAAAAATAAAAAAAATTATTATGACTTGTTATTGTTCGAAAAAAAAAACAAAAAAAAAAAGAAAAAAAAGAAGGATTACTTGCTGAGATATGTTACAACATGCAACTAGCATTGTTATGTTCAGGGCATTGTATCCTTAGTTGAAAAAAAAAGAAAAAAAAAAGCAAAGAAAAGAAAGGCAATAGAGGGCTTGAGAGGAATTTGTGAGGCACCACCCTGGTGAGATCTATGGATAAAAAATAGGTGTAGAAGTCTTGGGAATGCTCATAATTTAGTCACTTTATCCATATCATCCAACCTTGACCCTAGCCTATCATTACAAGCTGAAAAGTCCTTCTGATCCTTTGGATTTGAGAACACCATTAGTGGAGAGGTTTGCATGAAATCCAGTGTGGAGAAAAGAAAAGTAGGTTTGATGAACATGATGGCTTGCGCACCCCCAAACTTGAACCTTTACTCGTCCTCGAGTAAACAAAATAACACAAAATCAACAAAATAAGGCTTAAGAGTAGCTCTATGCTTTCAGCATGGAACCCATTCAACTCTCAATCAAATGGAAGAATATTAGCTATAACCACACACCATAAGCATAACAACACATCATCTCATCATACTTCTTAATGGTTTAGCAAGTAAATTCCTCCAGCTCATATAATCCAACCCTCGTGAGATTTATTCAAAGAGCAAACATGAATACGGTTGTTGGGATTTCTAGACAAACAATTTAAATCATGTGAATAGTGGGAGGGCTTTGCGTAAACGTCTACGAGTGTAGCTTGCGTAGACCACTTTCACAAGTATTCTAGGATTGATTTAAATTATAGATAACAAAAGCTTTAGGGGCTTTGTGGCATGGTTATGTGCCATGCTAAACTGTCTCTTTTGGCTGGAGATAAATTTGTGGTTAATTGCTTAGAAGCATCTTAGAATATAATGCAAGAATTGCATCCCTCTTCTTGAGAGATGACTTGGTCTAAGGTTTTCACTAATTATTAATTTCTAGTGTCAAAAGCATCCTGACATGGTAGTGAAATTAAATGGATTGGGGCTTAAAACCTGCAGTTCTGGTTGAGGGTGACATCGTAAACGTCTACGAGTGTAGCTTGCGGTGGGAACTCTTGGGCAATTAGTGAAAAACATTTGTAATTGATTTATTAAAAGGTTTTCAATGCATTTGTTTTCGAAGTTCAACATGTATGTTCTTATTTAAGATTCTTTATTGTTTCAGATATATCTATGTCTACTATCGATCATATACTTGCTCTCAATCCTCTAACTGGTCTGAACTTCCATGAATGGAATTTCTGCATCAAACACATCCTTTACCTGAAAAATCAAGCACATGTTCTTTACATGGACCCACTGTTGCATTCTCAAAGAGGGGTGTGCGAACTTGAGCTTGAATTCTATGACAGATGGGAGGATGCTGATGAGTTTGTCTTCTGGCTCATCACGGGTTCCCTGTCTAGAGAATTAAGGCATAAGTATGAACACCTCGAAAGGGCTGGAGAGCTTTGGAAGGAACTCTCGACGGTCTTTGGCAAAGTGGAGTGAACTATTAACTGTAAGCTTGTGCACAATCTTGTGTGCAAGAAGATGGCTGAGGATAGTTCAGTGACTACGCACATGATGTCTATGATTGATCTCATGAGACAGTTTACTGTGCGGGGTGGTAATATCAGTGCGCAAGGCGAGATTGATATTATCTTGAATTCTCTTTCGGAATCTTATCATGACTTTATGGTAGTTGCTGCTGCAAAGGGAGAGTATGCTCTGCATGAGCTGTTTGAGGATCTTGTAGTGGAGCAGTCTACCATGCGAGCACGGAAACCTGTTCTGTCTGGTTCTAGTACTGGTTCGACAACCTCTAAGGTTGGAGACTATGGTGCTGAGAGCAAGTTCAGGAAGACAGGCAGTGCTAGCAAGTCTAGGAAGGGGAAGAGAGCCAAGGTCACTCCAAAGAAGAACGAGTGTGCTGGATGCGGAAAGGTGGATTGTCCGAATGCTAAGGGACAAGGTACGTTATTTTTATTTGTAACGAAAACATGTTTAGCATCGGTTTCTACTCATTCGTGGGTAGTGGATACTGGAGCTACTGATCATGTTTGTTACATTTTGCAGGGGTTCACACCGAGGAGGGTGCTAAAGAATGACGAGATTACCATCTCGATGGGGAACGCAGCACAAGTGAGTGCAGCTGCCATTGGAGATTTCACCTTGTACTTTGATGATTATGTTTTAACATTGAGAGATGTCCTGTACGTGCCGCATTTTTGGCGAAACTTTATTTCAGTTTCCAAACTTCATGTCGATGGATATCAGTTATTTTTGATTGTGGTGTTTCTATCATTGGTAATAGCGGTGTTATCTGTCGTGGAATGCTGAATAATTCTCTCTATGTTATTAACTGTAATCATAAGTCTTCCGCAAGTATTGCATGTAATTCATCCGTAATTGATAATCCAAGGGAGAGAAAACTTACTTCTTCTTATGAGGATCTTACATATCTCTGGCACTTGAGACTGGGTCATATCGGCTTGAAGCGGATTCAGAGACTTGCAGATGACGGTACATTGGACCTAGTCCGGGCTGTACCTAATCAAGTCTGCAAATCCTGCATCGAGGGCAAGATGTCAACTAGGACTTTAAAGGCTAGTCAGTCTCGAGCAGAGGAAGTGTTGGAATTGATCCATTCTGACTTATGTGGACCGATGTCCACGCAGGCTCATGGAGGGTACAAGTACTTCGTCACTTTCATTGATGATTACTCAAGGTATGGATACGTTTACCTGCTTCGCTACAAGTCTGAATGCTTTGAGAAATTCAAAGTGTTCAAGGCTGAGGTAGAAAAGAAGGTCGGGAAAACTATCAAGTCGCTGCGATCTGACCGCGGTGGCGAATACCTCGGTAATGAGTTCCTGCTATATTTGTCAAAAAATGTGATTACATCCCAGTGGACTGCACCGGGTACTCCCCAGCAAAACGGTGTAATTGAAAGAAGAAATAGGACTCTTCTAAAGATGGTAAGATCAATGATGAGTTATGCAAACTTACCAATTTTGTTTTGGGGCTACGCATTGGAAACAGCAGCTTGCGTGCTTAATGTGGTGCCTTCTAAATCAGTTCTAAAGACACCTTCTAAGCTCTTCCTTGGTCGCAAACCTAGTTTGTGTAAGTTTTGAGTATGGGGTTGTCCGGCACACGTACTGTTGAAGGAACTTGATAAGTTAGAAAGCAGGTCAAAAGTAATGTTGTTCATAGGGTATCCCAGACAAACGAAAGGTGGTTACTTTTACTGTCCTGAGAGTCAAAGAGTCGTTGTTAGCACCAACGCTAGATTCTAGGAGGACGAGTATGTGAGTAATCACAGGTCAAGGAGTGATATCGTTATTCAAGAAATTGAGAACGAGAATGCAATTCCAAGGGAAGGGGAACGTGTAGATGTGGGTGCACCTGTGAGAGGTACAACACTACAAACACGTTCTTCAGTGCAAGGTGCAGGACCTCAAATCACTGCACCTACTACTGACACGACACCGATGCCTCGTCGTAGTGGGAGAGTTATTTTCCAGCCGAAAAGGTACATGTTCGTGGGTGAGTCTTCGGACTTGAGCCCGGAAGACGGACATGAGGACTCTGACCCACTGACTTACGAAGAGGCTGTGCAGGACAAAGATCTTGCCAAATGGCGTGTTGCCATGGACTATGAAATTGAATCCATAACTGCTATGGATGTATACCAAAAAACTGATTTGCCGGATGGCTTTAGGGCCATAGGGTGCAAATGGGTATACAAAAGTAAGAAAGGGGCAAATGGAAAGATCACGGCTTTTAAGACCAGGCTGGTGGCAAAGGGTTATAGTCAAAAAGAGGGCATTGACTATGACAAAACCTTTTCACCCGTAGCCATGCTAAAATCCATCCGGATACTCCTTGCCATAGCTGTGCATATGGACCTCGAGATCTGGCAGATGGATGTCAAAACCGCTTTTCTAAACGGTTACCCTGAAGAAGGTAGGGACATCTATATGCAGCAACCCGAGGGTTACATAAGCAAAGGCGAAGAACATCTTGTCTGGAAGCTTAGGAAGTCCTTGTATGGACTTAAGCAAGCTTCAAGGTCGTGGACCTTACGTTTCAATGATGTGATTAAATCCTATGGATTTGCACAGTTGGAAAACGAAAGTTGTGTTTACCGACTTTGTGTCAGTGGGAGCGTGGTCTTCCTTGCACTATACGTTGATGACATACTCCTACTTAGAAACAACGAGGGAGTGATGTCAGAAATCAAGGCATGGTTATTCGAATAGTTCCAAATGAAAGATCTGGGAGAAGCTGGCTACATTCTTGGTATTAAGGTCTTACGAGATCGTAAGAGAAGAATGTTGAGCTTATCCCAGGCATCATATGTGGATACTGTGATAGCCCAGTTCAGCATGCAACTCGTCAAGAAAGGCTTGCTACCATTCAGACATGGCATTCGTCTTTCTGGTGGGCAGTGTCCTCAGACACGGGGGGAGAAAGACGAGATGAGTCTTGTACCATATGCTTCGGTTGTGGGTAGTCTCATGTATGCGATGCTGTGTATGATGGGTTTTGTATACTGAAAGCATTTATTACAATGTGTATACAACAATTTATTTCTCTTATCTGTTAACAATCGTACATGTATGAACAATGGTATCCTCTTGTCTCACCGATAGGGACGATCATACGGCGTGTTGTAGATCGCAGAAGACAGTATGAGCACTTGACCTAGTGAGACATAAACCTTGATCACAGCCGAGACAGCGTATGAGGATACGTCTGTCCGGATGGCTGCAGCATTGTCGGAATAAGTAGTCTGTCTTGGTTGCTTGACATGCTGGTACGCAGAGGTGGCGTATTGATGGACCGCAGTGAGATATATTCGTCTGTCTGACATCAACGAATAAAAGATCTCGTCATATTAATTAAGTCCAAACCCTAACGAAGGTTCAGAGGGTTTGCACGGGTTGACTGTTGCTTTGACTTGCCATGGTGGAGAGCCAACACAGCGCGCTCGTATATCCGCATCTTGGGTAACAGCAGTTCGTGTAGTACCGCCTGAGACTGAACTTAGGTAACCATATCCGAGTAATAGGATGGGGACATTCCCTGAGGAGCTCAATAACATTCATCGTGCCAAAGTCCTGCAGGCTGATTAAGTTCGGGCACGAGTGATAAGGTTTGATTGGAACTACTCAGGATTTATAAGATATTAATTAATTGTAGTTAGAGCTTGTCATAGGCTCCGATTAATTAATGGATGTCCGGTAACCTTAAATATGGGGATTCTCAATTAATGCAACCCGTTCTCATAACGTGGTAATAAAGGGGTAGGTCAGTATTAATTCTGTGGTGAAAAAGAATTAATATGAATTAATTAATTGTGTTCTGGGTTGTAGACATGGGAATTAATTAATTTATAAGCCCACTTTATTATTTGCATTAGGTCCCAGGTTTGGCCCAACAAGTGTGCTGAATTGAGCCCAAAATGGCCCATTAGGGTTTCTAACCCTAGGTCTATAAATAGACAGCTCTCTCTGATAAGTTGTAAGACAGTTGAAACACACTAAACCTAGAGAGAGAGGGAGGCGCCGATTTTGAGAAGAAAAGGAGGAGAATTTTTCGAATTCTGGTCCTTCTCAAGCCACAGATCTACGGAGTCCTCACCAGTAGTTGATCTGAACAGCACCGGGATACACATCTGATGATCTAATCTGGAGAACAGAATTCTTCCTCTTGTTCTTTCTTGTTTTCGATTTTATTTAGAAATTAGGGTTCTAATTTCTGATTCCGCAGATAAAATCGGATTGCGTGGTTGAATTGAAGTTTGGAATTCAAACGCAAAAGATCGGTTCAGAGACTACGCAATAACGGTAAATATTCTGATCCACAATATTATGTATTAAATTCATAGGAGCATGCTAGGGTTTGAGAAATTAATTATGAGCAATATCCATAGATCGATCCGGTTCAGTTTGGTTTTTGTGATTCGGTTCACGGAAAAACCCTACAGTGTACTAGGCCAGATATCTGTTATGCCGTTGGCATGGTAGCAAGATATCAGTCTAACCCTGGACAGGCGCACTGGACTGCTGTAAAGCACATCCTTAAGTATTTGAAAAGAACTAGGAATTTCAGCCTAGTTTATCAAAGTGAGGATTTGTGCCCTGTGGGTTATAAAGACTCGGATTTCCAAGGGGACCAGGATGAGAAGAAATTGACCTCAGGATATGTGTTTACCCTGGGAGGTGGAGCTGTATCTTGGAGGAGCTCAAAGCAGAAATGCATTGCTCACCATGGAGGTGAAATATGTCGCTGCCTCCGACACCTCGAAAGAGAGGGTGTGGATCCGGAACTACCTTTTAGAGTTGGGCATGATCCCGAGTTTGCCGAGGAGCATCACAATTTATTGTGATAACTCTGGTGCAGTGGCAAACTCAAAGGAACCGCGATCTCACAGGGCTAGCAAACACATAGAGAGAAAGTACCATATCATACGAGAAATCATATTGAGGGGCGATGTGCTGATTAAGAAGATTGACACTGCTGACAATCTTGCTGATCCATTTACAAAGAGCTTGCCGCAGAAAGTTTACGAAAGACATATTCGTGAGCTGGGTCTGAGGTGGATGCCGACCACTGATAATGGTTAAAGTGACAGCAGACTAGATAGACGGACTGTATACTCTGTAATAGCTTATTTATGCTTTGAGTATAAGTGGGAGATTGATGGGTTTTGTATACTGAAAGCATTTATTACAATGAGTATACAACGGTTTGTTTCTCCTATCTGTTAACAATCGTACATGTATGAACAATGGTATCCTCTTGTCTCACCGATAGGGACGATCATAAGGCGTGTTGTAGATCGCAGAAGATAGTATGATCACTTGACCTAGTGAGACATAAATCTGATCACAGCCGAGATAGCGTATGAGGATACGTCTGTCTGGATGGATGCGACATTATCGGAATAAGTAGTCTGTCTTTGTTACTTCACATGCTGGTGCGCAGAGGTGGCGTATTGATGGACCGCAGTGAGATATATTCGTCTGTCTGACATTAGCGAATAAAAGATCTCATTATATTGATTGAGTCCAAACCCTAACGAAGGTTCAGGGGTTTGCACGGGTTGACTGTTGTTTTGACTTTCCATGGTGGAGAGCCTAAGTAACGTGTTTGTATATCCGCATCTTGGGTAACAGCAGTTCATGTAGTACCGCCTGAGACTGGACTTAGGTAACCATATCCGAGTAATAGGATGGGGACATTCCCTGAGGAGCTCAATAACATTCATCGTGCCAAAGTCCTACAGGCTGATTAAGTTCAGGCACGAGTGATAAAGTTTGAGTGGTACTACTCAGTAATTATAAGATATTAATTAATTGTAGTTAGAGCTTGTCAGAGGCTCCGATTAATTAATGGATGTCCGGTAACCTTAAATATGGGGATTCTCAATTAATGCAGCACGTTCTCATAACGTGGTAATAAAGGGGTAGGTCAGTATTAATTCCGTGGTAAAAAAGAATTAATATTAATTAATTAATTGTGTCCTGGGTTGTGGACATGAGAATTAATTAATTTATAGTCCCACTTTATTATTTGCATTAGGTCCCAGGTCTAGCCCAATTAAATATGCTGAATTGAGCCCAAAATGGCCCATTAGTGTTTCCAACCCTAGGTCTATAAATAGACAGCTCGCTCTCATAAGTTGTAACACAGTTGAAACACACTTAACCTAGAGAGAGAGGGAGGCGCCGATTTTGGGAGAAGAGGGAGGAGAATTTCGATTCTGGTCCTACTCAGAATATAGATCTACGGAGTCCTCACCAGTAGTAGATCTGAACAGCATTGGGAAACAACCCTGAAGATCTAATCTGGAGAAAAGATTTTTCTTTTCTTCTCATTTTGTTTTTCGAATTTATTCTTAGAAATTAGATCTCTAATTTCTACTTGCGCAGATTAATTCGAATCGCGTGGTTAAATTGAGATTTGGAATTCAAACGCGAAAGATCGGTTCAGACTCGACGGAGTTACGGTAAACCCTAATTCCACAAATCTTTGTATTAAATTCATAGGAGCATGCTAGGGTTTTGAGAATTTTAATTATGTGCAATAACCATAAATCGATCCGGTTCTGTTTGGTTTTGGTGATTCGGTTCACGAAAAAACCCTATAGAGGGAACAAGTGGGTGTTGCTGTGGAGGTGGATCATTGCGATGGGGAGGTGGAATGACAGGAGAATTAGGGGAAGGAGGTGGGCTGTGCATAGGCGAAGTATTTTGTGTTTAAGGTGGTGGAGAATCAGGAGAATTCGGCAAGCAGAATGCAGTGTAGCTGAATGTGTAGCAGTTGAATGTGTTGGGGTTTAATGTGCAGCAACTGCTGCAGGAGACGGGTTGTAGTCTAGATAAGCCAAAATATCCAGGGAAGAGAGAGGCGCAGAAGAGCCGGCTTTGGTGTAGGGAAGGTGAGATTCATCGAAGCGAGCATGGCGTGAAATATAAACTCGTGAATTTGATGGATCTAAGCAACGAAATCCCTTGTAGCTAGTGTTGTAGCCGATGAAGACACACGGCACGTTGCGGGGTTCAAATTTATTTTTTGTTTATCCTTGAGATAAGGATAAACACGACACCCGAAGATCCGAAAGGTGTCATAGGAGGGTGGCTGCTGAAATAATATTTCATACGGTGATTTTTGGCGAGAACAATGCTGGGAAGCCGATTAATAGTGTAGGCGGTTGTAGAAAATGCTTCAACCCAAAAAGACATAGGAATAGAAGAGTGAAATAATAGAGAAAGTCCCATCTCCGTGATGTGGCGGTGTTTCCATTCGGCACGTTCGTTTTGAGCAGGAGTAAATGGACATGAGAGGATATGGTGAATACCAAAAAGCCGAAAATGAGAATGTAGCCAATTATTCGTAAATTCAGAGCCACCTTCACTGTGAAACCTCTTAATTTTTCTGGAAAACTGATTCTCAACAAATTGCTGAAATTGAATAAACACATCAACAAACTCGTACTTGGCTTTCAGAGGATAAAACCAACAAAATCTCGAATGATCATCAATAAAGATCTTGTAATATCGAAAACCATTAACAGAGGTTTTAGGTGCAGGACCCCAAAGATCACAGTGAATGACTTCCAAAACACATGAAGCACGAGAAGAAGCAGTTTGGAAAGAGAGCCGTAAACTTTTAGCTAGTTGGCAGGAATTACACAATGTATGAGATGACAAAGGAGAAGTAGCAGAAACAAAATCCATTTTATTTAAAATTAAAATAACAAGAAAGGGTACATGACCCAAGTGTGAGTGCCAAAAATCAAAAGTGCCAACTAAACTAGAAGAACGACGAACTGCTGAAAGAGCATCAAAACTTGAGTCCAATAAATAAAGTCCCCGATTATGCTTGCCAGAAGCGAGAGGCCGTCTTGTTGCTCGGTTCAGAATGCAGAATTGAGAATCAGTGAATAGAATATCAATCGGATAATCCCTTGTTAGCTTTCTCACAGATAGAAGGTTTTTAGTAAAACCAGACACAACAATCGATGTGATATGAGCGGTCGCACCTGTATCCAAAAAACTAATCGAAAGGGTTAGACGACGAAATAAAGTAGCTCGATGAAAAAGCCTCCACAAGGTTCGCCGTAGGAGGTGGACGCTCTGATCGATCGTAGGAGCGATCAAATCTATGAGGACAGTCAAACACATCGTGATCAAAAGCCCGACAGAAATAGCACCAAGGCTTGGAGTTGCGGCGACCACATTTTTTCTTGCCACGGCCGCAGCCACGGGATGAGGAGGAAGGATCTTTCCCTCGAGTGGAGGTGACGAATGCAGCGGGCTGATGTAGGGTTTTCTCGTAAACCGAATCACCAAAACCAATTTGAACCGGATCGATTTATGGGTATTGTGCACAATTGAATAAACAATAAACCCTAGCATGCTCCTATGAATTTAATACTCAGATTTGTGGATTGAGGGATTACCGTAATTCCATCGAGTCTGATCCGATCTTTTGCGTTTGAATTTCCAACTTTAATTCAACCACGCAATTCGATTTTATCTGCGGAAACAGAAATTAGAACTCTAATTTCTAGATAAATTCAAAAATAAAGAAAGAAAAGAAAATAGAATTATGTTCTCCAGATCAGGTCTTCAGATCTGTATCCCAATGCTGTTCAGATCTACTACTGGTGAGGACTCCGTAGATCTGTGGTTTGAGCAGGACCAGAATCAAAATTCTCCTCCTTTTTCTCTAGAAAATGGCGCCCACTATCTCTCTGTCTAGGGTTTCTGTTTTTGTGCTGATTGCAACTTATGAGAGAGAGCTGTTTATTTATAGACCTAGGGTTGTAAACCCTAATGCGCTCCTGGGCTCAATTCAACATATTTAGTTGGGCCAGACCTGAGATCTAATGAAAATAATAAAGTGGGCCTATAAATTAATTAATTCACATGTCCACAACCCAGGACACAATTAATTAATTAATATTAATTCTTTTTCACCACAGAATTAGTACTGACCTACCCTTTTATTACCATGTTATGAGAACGGGCTGCATTAATTGATAATCCCCATATTTAAGGTTACCGGACATCCATTAATTAATCGGAGCCTCTGACAAGCTCTAACTACAGTTAATTAATATCTTATTATTCTTGAGTAGTACCACTTAATCCTTATCACTCGTGCCTGAACTTATCAGCCTGCAGGACTTTGACACGATGAATGTTATTGAGCTCCTCAGGGAATGTCCCCATCCTATTACTCGGATATGGTTAACTAAACCCAGTCTCAGGCGATACTACACAAACTGATGTTACCCAAGATGCGGATATACGAGCACGTTACTTAGGCTCTCCACCATGGCAAGTCAAAGCAACAGTCAACCCGTGCAAACCCCTGAACCTTCGTTAGGGTTCGGACTCAATCAATATAATGAGACCTTGTATTCGATGATGTCAGACAGACGAATACATCTCACTGCGGTCCATCAATACGCCACCTCTACGTACCAGCACGTCAAGTAACGAAGACAGATTACTTATTCCAACAATGCCGCAGCCATCCGGACAGACGTATCCTCATACGCTGTCTCGGTTGTGATCAGGTTTATATCTCACTAGGTCAAGTGATCATACTGTCTTCTGCGATCTACCACACGCCGTATGATCATTCTTATCGGTGAGACAAGAGGATACCATTGTTCATTCATGTAAGATTGTTAACAGATAGGAGAAATAAATCGTTGTATACTCATTATAATAAATGCTTTCAGTATACAAAACCCATCAATCTCCCACTTATACTCAAAGCATAACTAAGCTACTAAAGAGTATACAGTCCGTCTATCTAGTCTGCTGTCTCTTTAACCACTGTCAGTGGTCGGCATCCACCTCAGAACCAGCTCACGAATATGTCTTTCGTAAACTTTCTGCGGCAAGCTCTTTGTAAATGGATCAGCAAGATTGTCAGCAGTGTCAATCTTCTTAATTTGCAAATTGCCCCTTGATACGATTTCTCGTATGATATGGTACTTTCTCTCTATGTGTTTGCTTGCCCGGTGAGACCGCGGTTCCTATGAGTTTGCCACTGCACCAGAGTTATCACAATAAATTGCGATGCTCCTCGGCAAACTCGGTATCATGCCTAACTCTTAAAGGTAGTTTTTTAGCAATACCCCCTCTTTCGAGGGCTCGGAGGTGACGACATATTCCGCCTCCATGGTGGAGTCAGTAATGCATTTCTGCTTTAAGCTCCTCCAAGATACAGCTCCACCTCCCAGGGTAAACACATATCCTGAGGTTGATTTCTTCTCTTCCTGGTCCCCTTGGAAATTCGAGTCTGTATAACCCACAGGGCACAAATCCTCACTTTGATAAACTAGACAGTAGTTCCTAGTTCTCTTCAAATACTTGAGGATGTGCTTTACAGCAATCCACTGCGCCTGTCCAAGGTTAGACTGATATCTTGCCACCATGCCAATGGCATTACAGATATCTGGCCTGGTACACAGCATCGCATACATGAGGCTACCCACCGCCGAAGCGTACGGTACAAGACTCATCTCATCTTTCTCCCGCTGTGTCTGAGGACACTGCCCACTAGAAAGATGAACGCCATGTCTGAAAGGTAGCAAGCCTTTCTTGGCGAGTTGCATGCTGAACCGGGCTATCACAGTATCCACATAGGATGCCTGGGATAAGCTCAACATTCTTCTTTTACGATCTCGTAAGACCTTAATCCCAAGAATGTAGCCAGCTTCACCCAGATCCTTCATTCTGAACTGTTCGGATAACCAAACCTTGATTTTGGACATCACTCCCTCGTTGTTTCCAAATAGGAGTATGTCATCAACGTATAGTGCAAGGAAGACCACGCTCCCACTGACACAAAGTCGGTAAACATAACTTTCGTTTTCCAGCTGTGCAAATCCATATGATTTAATCACATCGTTGAAACGTAAGTTCCACGACCTTGAAGCTTGCTTAAGTCCATACAAGGACTTCCTAAGCTTCCAGGCAAGATGTTCTTCGCCTTTGCTTATGTAACCCTCGGGTTGCTGTATATAGATGTCCCTACCTTCTTCAAGGTAACCGTTTAGAAAAGCAGTTTTGACATATATCTACCAGATCTCGAGGTCCATATGTGCAGCTATGGCAAGAAGTATCGGGATGGATTTGAGCATGGCTACGGGTGAAAAGGTTTCGTCATAGTCGATGCCCTCTTTCTAACTATAATACTTTGCCACCAGCTTGGCTTTAAAAACCGTGATGTTTCCATCATCCCTTTTCTTTCTCTTGTATACCCATTTGCACCCTATGGCCCTTAAGTCGTCCGGCAAATCAGTTTTCTGGTATACATCCATAGCAATTATGGATTCAATTTCAGAATTCATGGCGATACGCCATTTGGCAACATCCTTGTCCTGCACTGCCTCTTCGTAAGTTAGTGGGTTAGAGTCCTCATGTTCGTCTTCCGGGCTCAAGTCTGAAGACTCACCCAAGAACATGTACCTTTCCGGCTGGAAAATAACTCTCCCACTACGACGAGGCATTGGTGCCGTGTCAGTAGTAGGTGCAGTAACTTGTGTTCCTGCACCTTGCACTGAAGAACGTGTCTGTGGTGTTGTACCTCTCACAGGTGCACCCACATCTACACATTACCTTCCCTTGGAATTGCATTCTCGTTCTCAATTTCTTGAAGAACGATATCACTCCATGACTTGTGATTACTCACATACTCGTCCTCCAGGAATCTAGCGTTGGTGCTAACAACGACTCTTTGACTCTCAGGACAATAAAAGTAACCACCTTTCGTTTGCCTGGGATACCCTATGTTCAACATTACTTTTGACCTGCTTTCTAACTTATCAGGTTCCTTTGACAGTACGTGTGCCGGACAGCCCCATACTCTAAACTTGCACAAACTAGGTTTGCGACCAAGGAAGGGCTCAGAAGGCATCTTAGGAACTGATTTAGAAGGCACCACATTAAGCACGTAAGTCGTTGATTCCAATGCATAGCCTCAAAACGAAATTGGTAAGTTTGCATAACTCATGATTGATCTTACCATCTCTAGAAGAGTCCTATTTCTTCTTTCAGCTACACCATTTTGCTGGGGAGTACCCGGGGTAGTCCACTGGGATGTAATCCCATTTTCTGACAAATATTGCAGGAACTCGTTATCAAGGTATTCGCCACCGCGGTCAGATCGCAGTGACTTGATAGTTTTCCCGACCTTCTTTTCTACCTCAGCCTTGAACTCTTTGAATTTCTCAAAGCATTTAGACTTGTAGCAAAGCAGGTAAACGTATTCGTACCTTGATTAATCGTCAATGAAAGTGATGAAGTACTCGTACCCTCCATGAGCCTGCGTGGACATCGGTCCACATAAGTCATAATGGATCAATTCCAACACTTCCCCTGCTCCAGACTGACTAGCCTTGAAAGTCCTAGTTGACATCTTGCCCTCGATGCAGGATTCGCAGACTTGATAAGGTACAGCCCGGACTAAGTCCAATGTACCGTCATCTGCAAGTCTTTGTATCCGCTTCAAGCTTATGTGCCCCAGTCTCAAGTGCCAGAGATATGTAAGATCCTCATCAGAAGAAATAAGTTTTCTCTTTCTAGGATTATCAATTACGGATGAATTACATGCAATACCTAAGGACATTTTGATCGAAGTAACATAAAGAGTGTAAATCAACATCGCATAACGGATAACATTGTTATTACCAATG
Source organism: Plectranthus barbatus (assembly GCA_026898455.1). Classification (NCBI taxonomy): domain Eukaryota; kingdom Viridiplantae; phylum Streptophyta; class Magnoliopsida; order Lamiales; family Lamiaceae; genus Plectranthus; species Plectranthus barbatus. The sequence goes on from JAPKLW010001310.1 coordinate 145,033, forward strand.
ATAAAATCATAAATAACAAACATCTATAAAAGTTGATAAAATTTGTCCTGCCGATAAACCACAGCCCACAAATAAACTCTCAAATGTACTTAATTCATCAAAACATAAAGAAAAGAAAACTCCATGAAGCTCCGTCATAGAACGTTGCCTTCATCCAGTTTTGTATCTTCTTGCCATCACTCACCAGCCTTGTCGGCACGGTCCCCTGCAAAGTACAACAACATGATCAACAAGTCAGTGCTTACAGCTCTAGAAGAGCAGCAACGGACTCTAATCATGCTTATAGTTATAAATGCAAATGGCATACCTTGTCTAGCTTTGTTGGCTTGACAATCTTTCCTCCAATGTCCTTTCTTACCACACTTGAAGCACCTGTCCCTGTCAGTCGCCACCTTAGGCTTTTTCCTAGCCCCACCATCCTTCACAGGTGTCTTCTTAGCGCATTTCTTAATCCCTTTCTTCCGCTTCATACTTTTCGGTATAGTAGAGAGATTACCAGAAGTGTCCAAGGCAACCTTCTGAGGGTTCATGACCGATTCAGCTGCCATCAAGTCATTGAGTAACTCGTTAAGAGTATACTCTTTCTTGTTCATGACAACATTCAGTCTAAAACTCTCAAAGAACATGGGTAGAGAGTTCAGTATGATATCGACCTTAGCCTTAGCGTCGATACCTCCACCATGCACTGTCAGTTCATCCATGAGGTGAGTCATGGTAACTACGTGCTCTCTCACTGAGGTGCCATCAGTCATTTTCTTACTCACGATTTCTTTCAGGAGATTGAATCTGACAGCTCTATCAGTTTCCCCATAGGTCGCTGTCAGACTTAACATGATGTCATAGGCATCCCTATGGTGCTGATGTTGCTGCTGTAAGACTTTCGACATAGTGGTCGGATGGATTTATATACTGAAAGCATTATGATTGGAATATTATGTACAAGGTTTATTGGTTAATATACTGGTAATCATAAATGTTGTATGTTCATCTCCTGTCTGTATTAACAAACATTTGTCGCAAACACAATTATCCTCTTATCTCGTTGATAGGGAGATCATACGGTGTGTAGAAGATCACGGAAGATCATATGGATTGTTTGACCTAGCAAGATATAAATAGTCATCACAGCTGAGACAGTTCCAGGATAAACTGTCGGTGTAGGTGATACGTGCGTAAAATGACCCATATTTCGATGTGTGCGCATGCTTGTTTGTGGCTATTTTACTTCCGTATCATATGTTTTTGTCATATTTTGGTTGTGTTTTCGTGTTTTGTGTGTTTGATTTGTGTAGGATAGGTTTTGGGCATTAACGAGCACTTTTGGTGGAGTTTTGGAGGAAAATCGCGAATTTCCTGTTAGGCGTGATCACGGCCAGTGAATATTTCAGTCGAGCTGCCCAACAGGGGACTGGCTCGGCCGATCTCTGAATTGCTCGACCGAGCCACCCATTTCAGAGGGTTGGCTCGGGCAAGCCGGAGCGAGATTTTGGCAGTTTTCAGTTCTGGGCTCGCCCGGGCGAGCCAACCTTGGCTCGGGCGATCCGAGGCCCTGTTTACTCATTATAAAAGGGGGAAAAATAGTTATTTTGATAACTTTGAATAATTTTAGATAACTTCTACCAAAATTCTCTCTACGATTCCCATTACCATCCCTTCCAAACTTCCACCAAGGGTGTCTAAGAGCTTATTTCATCAATCCTTGGAGGAGAATTGAAGATTCCAGGTGGTTGTTCAAGGCATACAAATCCAATTGGGGAAGATTTCAATCTCTACTTTTCAAATTGTAATGGATGTAATTGAATTCAACTTTGTATTTGTACAATTGAAAGGTATGATGTTCTAATTCCATTTGGATGTTGATTTGAATGAGGATGCATGAAGATTAGGTTTGATAATTGTTTTTTTACCTTCCTCTTTGTGATTGAAGCATACTAGAGCTTGTTCCTATTTATCTAGATGTAGGTAATAGCCAATTTAGATGATAATTGACACAATCATTGCCGCCAACACGCGGATAGGCGTGTCGTGAATAGTAAGACTTCTTGTGTTCCTTGATCCAATCCCTGTGCGGAGATAGGGCATGGGGCGATGATTTACGTGCTATTAGGAGTGGTCTAGAATCCGATAACGTAGCTGTTTGAGGATTTTAGTATCATCTACGGTCGATTCACCATGACTGGGGGTTGGCTAGTGTAGGGTAAGAGTTCATCCAATTAGGAATTAAAATGTGTTTACATCAATGATTGACCTAATTGGATTGCATCTAAGTTCATCTCAACATCCTATCTTCCTAAATTGAGCATTTGCTTGTTTTGGTTTACCAAGTTGTGAAAAGGATTGATTGAATGTCGATTGATTGTTTAATTCATGTTTGTCATATGTTGATAGCATAGGTTTACATTGATTGCCTAGGTGATAAAAACTACTCAACGATTGTATCATGCCTAGCTATAAGACTTTGCTATAGTATCTCGGTATTCTAGCGGGCGAAGCGGAGAAGGACCTGGATTTGACAAATTTTATTCTTGTGTAGTTAGAGGCTTAATTTGATTGAACTTTTAGCCGCATCAAGTTTTGGTGCCATTGTCGGGGACTTCATTTAGTAGGTTGCTAGATATTGGGGGAAAAGTGAAGCTTGTAGGCTAGGTGTTTGTGTTTTTGCTTATGTGAATAATTTGTTGTTTGTTTTTGTATATGTTGGTACTTTGAGGTTGTTGGACTTTTTGTAGGTGTCAAATGGAGAATCATCAAGGAACTTACTCGGAGAGGCTTAACAATCTCCAAAGAGAATTGGATGAGATGAGAGCAAAGATGTTGGAGAGACAACGACCGAGGAGGCCAATCCGGTTGGTATTTGAAGAGAGCTACCCTTGGATGGAAGAAATGAGACATGAACAAAAGGTGAAGTCGAATTGGGGATATGAAGAAGAGGAGTATAGAGATGAAAGATATGGAGATAAATGGGGGAATTGTGACTTCGGAAACAACAGAACTATTCCCTATCGAATGGCTACTCTCCATGTTGATTATATGAGAACCATACTTGGGATCCATCCATGACAAGAGTTCATTGTGATGAATGCGGTAGCTTTGATCATGAAAGAGTTAGAGAAGTGAGAGCATCTCAAGAAGCTTTGGAGAGGAAACCGGATAAGCTCCAGGGAAGGCTTTTGGAGTTAAGAATGCAACTATCCAATATCTTGAAGAAGGTGAGTGAGGAACCTCAAGTGGAAGAATATCCAATTGACAAGGAAATTGTAGAAGATGAATGTGAGGATGCGGTAATGGTACTTAAGGAAGTGAGATTTCAATATACAAGAGTAAAGGTGATTCAAGAGAAAGAACCAAAGAATGAAAGAGAAGCTTTACTCCAAGAAGATGAAGATAATGAAGACACCAAGGAGGAGTTGCAAGTCATTGAAGATGAAAAGAATGGTGCTCTTGAGATACTCTCACTTGAGGAGTTGCAAAAAGTCCCGACCTTGGTACAACAAGATGAGGAAGAGAAAAATGATGAGGAAATTATGTCGGGGGGCCCAAGTGGTGATATGGTGTTTGTTTTTCCTTCATTAGTGATAGATAAGAGGGAAAATAAGGTGATTCTAGGAGAGATAGTGGATGAATCGTATGATTTGATCGGGAAAGGAAATGATGAGACGTTGATGATTGATTCAAATGGGGGACAAGTTGAGACTTATATACTTTGGATTCAATTGGATGATGCCTTAGAGATCAAATCAAAGAAGGAATCACCACCTTTTATAGTCGAGTTTGTCAAGACATGCAACCTTCCTTGGAGGGATGAAAGAGGTGAAAGAAAGATCGTCTTGGACAAGTTGCTTCCAAGTAAATGCCGATTAAGGAAGAAAGGTGTATTAAAAACTCACACGATTTTTTATAATGGGTGATGTGGTAAGGTCGTCTAGCTACCGACGTTAAGGAAGCGCTTGTTGGGAGGCAACCCAACCAATTTTATTTTTTGTTTAATTGCTTTTAGTTGCTTTGATTTTGAATAAATGCCTAGTTTGTTTGGTTTTGTGTTTGTAGGAGGATTTACAAGATCGAGAGGAGTGATGGCGCACCGCCTACCTATTTGATAAACTTAGTCTCACTTGACTAAGTTTGGGGGGAATGGCCGGTATTCGGTGCTTTGGTTTACTCTTATCTTCTATCTCTCTATCTTAGTTTACATTGCTTATTAGTTTAGTTTAAGATAGTTAAATTGATTTTAAATAATTGGATCTTCAATTGGGTTGTATAATGGTATTGATCTACTTCTACTTTGGTTGTGAATATTGATTTGGATGTGAATGAATGATTGATTAATGGCATAAGGAATGTTTAGTGGTGCTAGTGGAACAATGCTTGATTTATGTAGATTTTGGATTGTGGAATGATGGTGGAAAGAGGTTTTGGAAGTTAATATGGTTGAGGATTGTTTGATTGTGATTGTGGAGAGAATCATTAATGAGTTGGCATGATTGAATACTTCATATTATGCATGGTTTGTGGTTTGGATTATTGGTTTGGTTTGAATGGTGGAACTATTGGATATGACATTATCATTGTTGATATTTGGTTTGAGGAAAGTTTGGTGGATATGAGAGCTTTATTGCCTTGTTTTATGCTCAATAGTTTGGTGGTGTTTGTGTTGATTTAGTAGGTACAACTAAGGCATGGAGAGCGGTTTGATTGTGTGTGCCGATGGGTAACGCTTTCTATCGTTCCTTCTACCAATTAGATTCATTACATTGTTTTATGGCATGTAGATTGTGGTTAGGATGTTGTGTGCTTGTGTGTGTGTGATGAACCCAAACTAGACTTGAGGTTTTAATCATGATTTACTTGGTGAAGTTGGATGTTTACCTCAACCAATGATAGGGCGGAATCTAGTTTTCAAAGTATGTTTTAAGTTTAACTTTTGAATTGCCGAGTTTTGTATGTGGTTAATGCATAGGACTTGACAATAAGCTGTGAGGTTTGAGCCATGATATAGTCATATCTATTTCGATTGTGAGTGGCAAGATTGAGAGTACGAGATCTAGAACTTGCATCCGTTCTCTATCTATTGGCATGAGTGTGTAACTAGAAAATGATCTTAGGCCATCGATTCTTAGTCATACCTTTCACACCGAGAGTATAAGGTGGTTGTTATCATAATTTTGCCTTTCATATCTTTGACCCCTGTGATTGAGCTTTATTGGTGAATTTTTCTTGATATAATTAGGACCAAGTTGGGGGGAAAGAGTGTATGAGGATGAATACGGTGATGAGAGTTGGGTTGGGAATTGATTGAATGTGTATTGATGGGAAATGTTGATGCATGAAAGATATGGAATAAAGGATTAGTTTGAATCCTAGAAAAATGAGCACCTACAAAATTTTGGTGCAAGTATTTGGGAAAAGAGGCACCGACAAAATGAAAGAATGATGGTGCATTTGAAAAATGATGAAAAAGAAAAGAAAAGAGAAAAGAAAAATAAAGAGAAGAGAAAAAAAAAGAAAAGAAAAAAAGTGTGTTGAGAAATGAAAAGCCTCGGTGGTTTGGAGTGGTTCGAAAAGAACAAGTTTGGGGTTTTGGGAAATTGAGAAGTTTAGTCACTTTGGCCCAAAACCACCTACCTTTTAGTTAGCCACGTTACAACCCGTGAAAAGACCTTTTTGATTCTAGAAACTAACTCGTTGTAGTATAGTGGTGAGAATGGATGCAAGCCTATGAAATCAAGCTCGATATCTTGTAATTGTGTGAAATCTCATCATCCCTAAACACGTGAGGGAGTGCTTTCGTTTCTTGTATCTATTTTTGATGAGTGGTTCATGTCCTTAGCATTAACCTAGTTACAAAGTTAGGTGATAATCTCGTTTTACTTGAACATGCTAAGATAACTTTGATGAGCTATGAGGTATTGCATGAGATAGATTAATAACTTTGCTTTGTTTTGATTGAGGACAATCAAAGGTTTAAGTTTGGGGGATTATGATACGTGCGTAAAATGACCCATATTTCGATGTGTGTGCATGCTTGTTTGTGGCTATTTTACTCCCGTATCATATGTTTTTGTCATATTTTGGTTGTGTTTTCGTGTTTTGTGTGTTTGATTTGTGTAGGATAGGTTTTGGGCATAAACGAGCACTTTTGGTAGAGTTTTGGAGAAAAATCGCGAATTTCCTGTTAGGCGTGAGCATGGCCAGTGAAAATTTCGGTCGAGCTGCCCAACAGGGGACAGGCTCGGCCGATCTCTGCACTGCTCGACTGAGCCACCCATTTCAGAGGGTTGGCTCGGGCGAGCTGGAGCGAGATTTTGGCAGTTTTGGCGGTTTTCAGTTCTGGGCTCGCCCGGGCGAGCCAACCTTGGCTCGGGCGATCCGAGGCCCTGTTTACTCATTATAAAAGGGAAAAAAACGATTATTTTGATAGCTTTGAATAATTTTAGATAATTTCTACCTAAATTCTCTCTACGATTCCCATTTCCATCCCTTCCAAACTTCCACCAAGGGTATCTAAGAGCTTAATTCATCAATCCTTGGAGGAGAATTGAAGATTCAAGGTGGTAGATCAAGGCATACAAATCCAATTGGGGAAGATTTCAATCTCTACTTTTCAAATTGTAATGGATGTAATTGAATTCAACTTTGTATTTGTACAATTGAAAGGTATGATGTTCTAATTCCATTTGGATGTTGATTTGAATGAGGATGCATGAAGATTAGGTTTGATAATTGTTTGTTTACCTTCCTCTTTGTGATTGAAGCATACTAGAGCTTGTTCCTATTCATCTAGATGTAGGTAATAGCTAATTTAGATGATAATTGACTCAATCATTGCAGCCAACACGCGGATAGGCGTGTCGTGAATAGTATGACTTCTTGTGTTCCTTTATCCAATACCTGTGCGGAGATAGGGCATAGGGCGATGATTTACGTGCTATTAGGAGTGGTCTAGAATCCGATAACGTAGCTGTTTGAGGATTTTAGTATCATCTACGGTCGATTCACCGTGACTGGGGGTTGGCTAGTGTAGGGTAAGAGTTCATCCAATTAGGAATTAAAATGTGTTTACATCAATGATTGACCTAATTGGATTGCATCTAAGTTCATCTCAACATCCTATCTTCCTAAATTGAGCATTTGCTTGTTTTGGTTTACCAAGTTGTGAAAAGGATTGATTGAATGTCGATTAATTGTTTAATTCATGTTTGTCATATGTTGATAGCATAGGTTTACATTGATTGCCTAGGTGATAAAAACTACTCAACGATTGTATCATGCCTAGCTATAAGACTTTGATATAGTATCTCGGTATTCTAGCGGGCGAAGCGGAGAAGGACCTGGATTTGACAAATTTTATTCTTGTGTAGTTAGAGATATAATTTGATTGAACTTTTAGCCACATCAGTAGGCTGCAGCATATGTGGATAAGCATCTTATCTTGGATGTCTTGGTATGCTGGTGTGGGGCGCACATTGATGAGGACCTAAGTCGAGATCGATTCTTTTATCTGACATTAAAAGAATCTAGATCTCTATGACTCGATGGAATCTTAAGCCTATATGAAGATACAGAAGTGTACATATATTGTATATCACTTTGAGTTGTAGAGAAGGTTCTAGTTGAGCCTGTACATCTGCAGTCTTTGGTGATATCAATTTGTGTATGACTGTCTGGTATCTGAACTAGGTAACCACATCCAGTATAGGATGGTGACATTCCCTGAACAGCTCAAAAGGTTCGTTATGCTAAAGTCCTACAGGCTGATTAAGTTTAAGCATAAGAGAAAAGGTTTGAGTCGATTGATTCGGGAATTAAAGATGTTAATTAATAAAATAGCTTGTCAGAGCTTAAATTAATTAACGAATGTCTGTAACCTTAAATGTGGGGATAAACCGAGTCCGATGCAACCTGTACCTCAAAACGTGGTAGCAAATAGGTAGGACATTATTGATTCTCTGGTGGCATGAATCAATACTCCCTCCGTCCCGCTAGAATAGGCCCACTTACCGAATTTGGCGTCCCAATTAAATTGGCCCCTTTCCAAAAATAGCAACTTTTTCACACACAATAATAAAATATTCATTCCACTAACTCATTCTACACTCACAACTCTTAATTTCCGTGCCGAAAAGAAAGGGGCCTATTAAAATGGGACGGAGGGAGTATTAATTAATTAATTATATTCTGGGTTGAATATGGGAATTAATTAATTGATAGGCCTTACTTGCTATTTGCATTCTGGTCTCTGGTCTGGCCCATGATAACTCAAGCTCAATAGGAGTCTAGAATTTCCTATAAATAGGCCTCAGTTCCTCAGATCTCAACACACCTACACCACACAAGATCATAAGTTGCACACAGCAAACCAGTTCTGGGAGCTGTGGTGATCGACTAAGATCTGAGAACGAGGAGGAAATTCTGCTTCTCAACCGGACAAGGGATCTGATAGAGAATCTTCACCAGATTTTCAGATCGAGTTGGGATACAGATCAGAAGATCAAATCAGGAGGATTTTTCTTCTTCTCTCTCTCCTCTTTATTTTCGAAAAATATTATATTATTTTCTATAGATTAATTTCCTCAATCTGTTAGGAAATTAAATCTTGGTTCGTGGGAAATATCAAAGGGCATCTCCGCGCACGCGTTCTTCAGAGTTCATCGATCCAAGTATTCCGTATAACCTTCTTATGCATAATAATATAGGAGCATGCTAGGATTGTTTATAGGCATAGCAAATTTTTTTTGATATTCCAATTAACGATCCTTGGCAAACGGACTTCGTGATTCAGTTCATGAATCCCTTCAATTGGTATCAGATCCAGGTTTAATTAATTGGCTCTATCGGAAAAATAATATTTCTTATGAACATGCATGATTATTATTATTGATTGCATGCAATGGATGGTTTATGGATTTATTGTATGATTTTCGTCCTCGTGGTTCCTCGGGTTAATCCGCCCATTTATATGGATTCAGTTTTCACCCACGAGATAAATCCGTGGTTAGATTTAGATTTTTAGATTGTAATTAGGATTATTCCATGTAATCTTTTATTTCAAAATTTTAAATCTGTAAAACGAAGAACGAAGAACACGAAGAACGAAGAACACGAAGAACGAAGGGCCGCACGACACGTAACAGGGTCGGCACAGCACGAGCGCCATGCACGGCGGTCAGAGGTGGCACGGCACGGCAGCAGGGGGTGCAGCCAGCGGCGGCGACGGCGCAGCCGCACGCGGAAACCTTAGGGTTTCAGCGCGCGCGGCGAGCGTACGCACGCAGGCGCACGGCTGTGCTGCCCATGCCAGCCAGGGCTGGTGCGGTGGCTCCGGGGCGAGGTCAATGACGCGGGGCAAGGAGGCGAGGCCGTGATGGATTTATATACTGAAAGCATTATGATTGGTATATTATGTACAAGGTTTATTTGTTAATATACTGGGAATCATAATTGTTGTATGTTCATCTCCTGTCTGAATTAACAAACATGTGTCGCAAACACAATTATCCTCTTATCTCGTCGATAGGGAGATCATACGGTGTGTAGGAGATCACGGAAGATCGTATGGATCGTTTGACCTAGCGAGATATAAATAGTCATCACAGCTGAGACAGTTCCAGGATAAACTGTCGGTGTAGGCTGCAGCATATGCGGATAAGCATCTTATCTTGGATGTCTTGGTATGCTGGTGTGGGGTACACATTGATGAGGACCTAAGTCGAGATCGATTCTTTTATCTGACATTAAAAGAATCTAGATCTTTATGACTCGATGGAATCTTAAACCTATATGAGGATACAGAAGTATACATATATTGTGTGTCACTTTGAGTTGTAGAAAAGGTTCTAGTTGAACCTGTTCTTCTGCAGTCTTGGGTGACATCAATTTGTGTATGACTGTCTGGTATCTGAACTAGGTAACCACATCCAGTATAGGATGGTGACATTCCCTGAACAGCTCAAAAGGTTCGTTATGCTAAAGTCCTGCAGGCTGATTAAGTTCAAGCATAAGTGAAAAAGTTTGAGTGGATTGATTCAAGAATTAAAGATGTTAATTATTAAATGGCTTGTCAGAGCCTAAATTAATTAATGAATGTCTGTAACCTTAAATGTGGGGATAAACCGAGTCTAATGCAACCCGTTCCTCAAACGTGGTAGCAAATAGGTAGGACAGTATTGATTCTCTGGTGGCATGAATCAATATTAATTAATTAATTATATTCTGGGTTGAATATGGGAATTAATTAATTGATAGGCCTTATTTGCTATTTGCATTCTGGTCCCTGGTCTGGCCCATGATAACTCAAGCCCAATAGAAGCCAAGAATTTCCTATAAATAGGCCTCAGTACCTCATAACTCAATTGCACCTACTTCTCATAAGATCACAGATTACACACAGCAAACCAGAGCCTTGGGAGCTGCTAGTGATCGATTGAGATTGAGTTTACGAGGAGGAAATTCTGCTTCTCAACCGGGCAAGGGATCTGATAGAATAATCTTCACCAGATTTTCAGATCGAGTTGGGATACAGATCAGAAGATCAGATCAGGAGGATTCTTCTTCTCTCTCCTCTTAATTTTCTAAAATATCTTATTATTTTCTTAAGATTAATTTCCTCAATCTGTTAGGAAATTAAATCTTGGTGCGTGGGAAAGATCAAAGGGCATCTCTACGCACGCGTTCTTCATCGTTCTTCAATCCAGGTATTCCGCACAACCTTCTTATGCATAATAATATAGGAGCATGCTAGGATTGTTCATAGGCATAGCAATTTATTTTTGATATTCCAATTAACGATCCTTGGCGAACGGACTTCGTGATTCAGTTCACGAATCCCTTCAATTGGTATCAGAGCCAGGTTTAATTAATTTGCTCTATCGGAAAAATAATATTGTCTATGAACATGCATGATTATTATTATTGATTGCATGCAATGGATGGTTTATGGATTGATTGTATGTTTTTCGTCCTCGTGGTTCCTCGGGTTAATCCGCCCATTTATATGGATTCGTTTTTCACCCACGAGATAAATCCGTGGTTAGATTAGAATTTTTAGAATGTAATTAGAATTATTCCATGTAATTTTATTTTCAAAAAATTTTAAATCTGTAAAACGAAGAACGAAGAACACGAAGAACACGAAGAACACGAAGAACGAAGAACGCGAAGAACGCAGGGCCGCACGACCGTGACAGCGCCGGCACGGCGCGAGCGCCATGCACGGCGGTCGACGGCGGCGAGGCACGGCAGCAGGGGTGCGGGCGGCCGGCGGCGACGGCGCAGCCGCGCGCGGAAACCCTAGGTTTTCAGCGCGCGCGGCGCGCGCACGCATGCAGGTGCACGGCTGCGCGGCCCACGCCGGCCATGGCGGGTGCGGCGTCCCAGGCGCGGTCGACGGCGCGAGGAGGCAACGGCAGGCGGCCGGCCGGAACGGCGGTGCAGGCGCTGGAGCGCCGGGGGCGCGCGCACGCTGCAAGCCCTAGGGCTCGGCGCGGGGCAGGTGGTGCACGGCGGTGGCTCGAGACCGGCGATGGCGGGCTGGGGCGGTGATGGGCTGGGCGTGCGAACCAGACGCAAAAAAACCCTAGGGTTTTTTGCATGGTTCGCGCGAGCTCGATTCCGTCCTTGCGTCATTCTGGCGAGTCACGGAGGCCGGAGAAGGTGAAGAAGAGTGAACGGCGGTTCGGGCGACGGTCGGGGCAAGCCGGGGCGGCGGCATGCAAAACGGGCAACGGTCGGAGGAGGCGGTATCGCGGACTTCATCCATGCACGTACGTGCATGGCTGTTGTGCATGCCGAGAGCCCTCACGATGACGGCGGGTCGCCGGCAATAGTGCTTCGCCGGTGGTGGCTCGTCGGGCCGAGTTCTCGCGGGCTATTGGGCTTGCAATGTGTGCCTAGGCCCGCGATCTTGTTAACTGGCCCAGTTGTCCAATTTTCTGAAAGATCAAATCTTGGAGGCCCAAGTTCAGAAAATAAATCCAGATCTCAATTCAAGTAGTGGGAGCCCAGTCGAAGATCTGTAAAAATAAATTCCAACTTGTAATAGTTAGATTTATTTTTCGTTTTATCATGGGGCCACGAGGACAATTTTTATTTGCTTTATTATTTGTCTTCGCATGATATACGTGTTTAATTTAATTGCGCAGCATATAAGCATGTTGTAGATAATAGGAGCACGTTTACGGCTTTTATTTACAGCTTTAAAGCATGCTATGTGATTTATTTTATGTAATTAATTATGACTATAAATTTGGGGTTCATGCATTTGCATGATAGAATTTTAGCAATGTCATAATTATGGCTACGTAAAATAATCTGTGCAATTGAACCTTATGAACCAAAAAATTACTAAGCTCATAATTTTAATAAGACCTCCACAAAGCGATCCTTTATTGGAAGTGGATAATTTATTAGGTAAACGTCTACATGTGTAGCTTACTTAATTTATTGTTCATAAGTTCTAATAGATAGGATTTCTTAAAACAAACATTTATTTCATGTGAGAAGTGGGAGTTCATGCGTAAACGTCTACATGTGTAGCTTGCGTATTGAATTTTCATAAGTTCTCTAGGGATTGAATTAAATGAGACAACCTTATTATAAGGGATCAGGTGTATTAAAATAGATCCTTATATGGGAGGGTTGGCTTTGGTGGTAAGCTAGCTTAGATATTGTCCAGAGTATAACTCATATGTGAAGTCCCTGCTCAGTAGGATAATATGGTCTTAAGTTAGTCTCCAATTATTAATTCCATTTGTCTAAGGAACCCGGGCATGGATTGGAATTAAAGGACTGGAATTGAAAGATGCAGTCTGGTTAAGTGTTTTGTTGTAAACGTCCACATGTGTGGCTTGCAATAGTAATACTTAGGCAAATTGGAGGAAACATTAATATTGCTTTATCATAAGGTTTCAATATTTAATTGTTTCAATGTTTTGCGACTATGTTTTAATTGGTGTTTTTAATTTATTGTTTTCAGATATGTCTATTCATCGTATCATTTATCTCTTGACATCAAATCCTTTAACCGGTCCGAATTTTCCTGAGTGGAAGTTTTGCTTCATGGAAATACTCCACATTGCAAATCATTCTCGTATACTCTATATGGATCCTTTATCTCCCAAGTATTGGAATTGCACTGGTTATGAGCGACTGTTCTATGAAAGACGGAAGATCTCTGATGAGTTTGCCCGCATTCTCATTAAGAGAACTCTATCCAGAGAACTAAGGCTCAAGTACGATCAGTACCAATCTTTTGTTGAGATATGGAGGGATCTAATAAGGGTATATGGGAAGGTGAGACGAACTGTCAGTTACAGTCTAGTGGAAGACCTGGTCTGTAAGAAGATGACTGATGGGAGTTCGTTGTCTCTGCATCTTGACAGCATGATGGAAATCATGAGGAGGTACAGAAAGAGAGGTGGACGAATTACTAGTCGAGCTAAAGTTAATATCGTCCTGCACTCTCTCTCTGATTCTTATGGTGATTTCATCGAGTCCCTTAGTGCCAGGTACAAGTACACTCTTCCAGAGTTACTCTTGGCACTAGAACGATGGGAATCTGACCAGAAAGCTTCAGAATTTGCTCAGTTCATGAAGGTCTTTGATAAGACTATGATTGAGGCAAAGGAATTGCTTAAGCGGTTAGAAGAGACTGATCAGGCAGAGGCTATCACAAGGCCATGCAAACGCAAGCGAAGTGAAGTAGATTGTCTAGTGCCTAGCACGGGTAGACAAGGTACGTCTTGTGCATTTATAACGGAAACATGTTTAGCATCAGTTTCTACCCATTCTTGGGTAGTGGATACTGGAGCTACTGACCATGTTTGTTATACTTTGCAGGGGTTCAGGCCGACAAGGCAGCTGAAGCATGACGAGATTACCATCTCAATGGGCAGCGGAGAACGAGTCTCAGCAGTAGCCATTGGAGATTTTACTTTATGCTTTGAAAACAATGTTCTGATTTTGAGAGATGTTTTATATGTGCCGGTTTTTCGGCGGAACTTAATTTCAGTTTCCAAGTTATTTTGTGATGGATATTCAGTTATTTTTTATAGTGGAGTTTCTATCATTGGTAATAACGGTGTTATCTGTCATGGCAAACTGATTGACTCTCTCTATATCATTGATTGTATGCATAAATCTTCCGTGAATGTTGCAAACTCATCCAATAATAATAATCATTTAAAGAGAAAGTTTTCTTCCGATGAGGATCAAACATATCTCTGGCACTTGAGACTAGGTCACATCAATCTAAAGAGGATTAAAAGATTAGCATGCGATGGGCTCTTGGATTCCTTCCAAGTGGTACCGCATCCAATCTGTGAGTCCTGTATAGAAGGAAAGATGACGACCAGGCCTTTTAAGGCAAGTCAGTCTCGAGCAGAGGATGTGTTGCATTTGATCCACTCTGACTTATGTGGACCAATGTCCACGCAAGCTCGTGGAGGTTATGAGTATTTCGCCACATTCATTGACGATTACTCAAGATTCGGATATGTCTATTTGCTTCGCCATAAGTCTGAATGCTTTGAAAAATTCAAAGAATTCCGGACTGAGGTAGAAAAGAAGCTTGGTAAGACTATCAAGACACTACGATCAGATCGTGGTGGGGAATACCTCAGCAACGAGTTCTTGCAGTACTTGTCAGATAACGGGATTACATCCCAGTGGACTGCACCAGGAACCCCTCAACAAAATGGTGTAGCGGAAAGAAGAAATAGAACTCTCTTGGAAATGGTCAGGTCGATGATGAGTTATGCAAGCTTGCCGATTTCGTTTTGGGGGTATGCCTTGGAAACAGCGGCCTATTTGCTTAACCTGGTACCTTCTAAATCAGTTCCTAAAACACCTCTGGAACTCTGGTATGGGCGAAAGCCAAGTTTGAACAGAGTGAGGGTTTGGGGTTGTCCAGCATATGTGCTGACAAAGGAACCTGATAAGTTAGAAAGCAGGGGCAAGCTGATGCTGTTTGTAGGATATCCCAGGCAAACGAAAGGTGGTTACTTCTATTGTCCAGAGAATCAGAAAGTCGTTGTCAGTACCAACGCGAGATTCTTGGAGGACGAATATGTAAGAAACCACAGATCCAAGAGTGAAATTATTCTCCACGAGCTTGAGAATAAAGAAGCAATTCCATCAGGAAAACCCAGTGTAGTGGTAAATCCACCTGTAACAGGTGAGAATATACCAACACTGCCACTAATGCAAGGTATGGGACAAACGCGTACTGTGCCAACTACTGACACAGCTCAGATGCCTCGTCGCAGTGGGAGGGTTAGTCACCAACCCGAGAGATATATGTTCGTGGGAGAGTCTTCTGACTTGATCCCGGAAAACGGACTAGATGATACCGACCCCTGGACATATGACGAGGCGGTATCTGATAAAGATGCGGACAAATGGCTGATCGCCATGGATTCTGAAATAGAATCCATTACTGCTATGGATGTATACTAGAAAACTGATTTGCCAGATGGCCATCGAGCCATAGGGTGCAAATGGGTATACAAAAGAAAGAAAGGATCGAATGGGGAAATTACAGCTTTCAAAGCAAGGCTGGTGGCGAAAGGTTATAGTCAGAAAGAAGGTGTAGACTATGACGAGACTTTCTCACCGGTAGCCATGCTTAAGTCCATTCGAATACTCCTGGCCATAGCAGCACATAAGAACCTAGAAATCTGGCAGATGGATGTCAAAACCGCATTTCTAAACGGGTACCTTGAAGAAGGTAGGGACATCTATATGCAACAGCCAGAAGGTTATGTGCAGAAAGGCGAAGAACATTTGGTCTGGAAGCTAAGGAAGTCGCTGTATGGACTTAAACAAGCTTCACGGTCATGGAATCTCCGTTTTGATGAAGTGATTAAATCTTATGGATTCTCACAATGTTCAAACGAGAGTTGCGTGTACCGTCTGTGTGTCAGCGGAAGCGTAGTATTCCTTGCACTTTATGTAGATGATATTCTCCTATTTGGCGACAATGTGGAAGTATTGTCAGACATAAAGGGGTGGTTATCCGAGCAGTTTCATATGAAGGACCTTGGGGAGGCAGGATACATCCTAGGGGTAAAAGTATTGCGGGAGCGCAATAAAAGGATGCTGACCTTGTCTCAAGGGTCATATGTGGATACTGTGATTGCCCGTTTCAACATGCATAATGCCAAGAAAGGTCTGTTACCCTTCAGACATGGCATACATCTTTCCAAGGATCAGTGTCCAATGACACAAAAGGAGAAAGATGAGATGAGCAACGTGCCGTATGCATCGGCCGTGGGTAGCCTCATGTATGCAATGTTATGTACGAGGCCAGATATCTGCTTTGCTGTAGGCATGGTAGCGAGATACCAGTCTAACCCTGGACAGGCGCATTGGGCCGCGGTAAAGCACATACTCAAATACTTGAAAAGGACAAGGGACTATTGTCTTGTTTATCAGTGTGATGAGTTGTGCCCTGTGTGTTATACTGATTCGGATTTCCAGGCAGACCGAGATGAAAAGAAGTCCACCTCTGGCTATGTGTTTACATTGGGAGGTGGGGCCATATCATGGAGGAGTGCAAAGCAGAAGTGCATTGCGGACTCCACCATGGAAGCCGAATATGTGGCAGCTTCTGAAGCTTCAAAAGAAGCGGTATGGTTTCGAAACTTCCTTCTGTGTTGGACGTGATTCCTCAGCTACCCAGAACAATCACGGTGTATTGTGATAACTCGGGAGCTGTGGCTAATTCTAAGGAACCACGAACTCACAGAGCAACAAAACACATTGAAAGGAAGTACCATATTATACGAGAAATCGTAGCAAGGGGTGATGTGCTGATAGAAAAGATTGATACGAAAGATAATCTAGCGGATCCATTCACAAAAGCTCTGCCTCAGAAGGTTTACGAGATGCATGTACGTAGCCTTGGGCTGAGGGCAAAGCTAGCCACGTAGAATGCTTGATGTAATAGCTAGATTAGTTTAGACGCGTTATACTCTGGAAAGCAAATGTATAATGCTTTGAGTATAAGTGGGAGATTGATGGATTTATATACTGAAAGCATTATGATTGGTATATTATGTACAAGGTTTATTGGTTAATATACTGGGAATCATAATTGTTGTATGTTCATCTCCTGTCTG
>JAPKLW010001310.1:172241-221487 GCA_026898455.1 Plectranthus barbatus
ACATGTATGAATGAATTGATTAATTCCCAATTTTAATTCCTCTTCGTAGTGAAACATCAGAAAATTATTACGTACTTCTTTGTCTGACAATTCGTAAAGTAGATTAGTCAACTACCTATCTCCGCTCGGTCTCAAGATAAATTAACTAACTCCCAAGTTCTACAGATTTATCCCTATAATCAATCTCCTTCAGTTACGACAAGAAATCAGATTATATTGTGAAAATCTCTTTCCATTGAAAACTATCACAGTTACGTCTCAAGTAATCAACTAGATAATCCTAATATGTGATCAGCAAATCAAGATTATGAATAAGCACAGATTTCACAAACTACGAAGGGAAAGGGAAAATAATTCAATCAATCAAAACATGTATACATTGATAATTCGAAACCCTAGAATCTGAGAAAGGATTTAGTTACACATATTCAAGGTAATATTCATCATAGAAAGATAAAACCTGAATTGCATAAAAACTTGGGTCTGAATGTCTTCCCACAAAAATATGTCTTCAAACATCAACTCTAAAACTCTTGGAATCTCTCAAAATCTGAAATCTGTAATGTGTTATGTTAAAAACTCGACTTTCTAGGTTATTTATAGAGGTGGATATGTATCCTATCAAATCTGGGGCTAAAGATATGAAAAATCTCGTTTTTCCTCGAATTCCCGCGCCAACAGATAGGCCTTCGTCGATCGTGGGAGGTGTCCCGTCGACCGAGTCTCATTTTTGGCTTCATCGACCGCTTCCGATTGGCCACGGTCGACGCAGCTTTTCGCCCTCCTGCGCGGTCTCACGGTTTTGGCCATAACTTTCTTATCCGAACTCCGATTGACCCGATTCCAGTTGCGTTGGAAAGCTAACTCAAAGATATTTCAAATGCTATGCTCCATTAGCTCAGATTCCAACGGTGAAAGAAGTTGTGACTGTTTCTTTGAACATCTACTGCTCTTGGAATGGGTTTCCATTGAATTTAGGCCTAAAACCCTGCATAAACATCAAAACAAGCATAATACCACCTAATATAGACTCATGCACATAATATATATATAAACTCAATAAAACTACATAAATTAGTATAAAAATAATATAGATAAGTGAGTCAAATAACGAGCTTATCAGCGACCTATGGTGAGTCAGACCGAGCAGTCAGATTCAATCTCATGAGGGAAATCATGGGAAAAAAAATGGGAGAAGGTAGCTCGGTCAGAGAGCACGTGGTCGGCATGACTCACTTCATGGATGAGCTCACGCTGCACGGAGGTGGTATCGATGCGGAAGCGCAGGTTGATATCATCCTCAACTCTCTGCCAAAGTCCTATGAGAACTTTAGACTAAATGCTGTCATGAACAAGAAAGAGTACACTCTTAACGAGCTACTCAATGACTTGATGGCAGCAGAATCAGTTATGCAGCCCAAAAAGGTTGCTTTGGCTACTTCTAGTAATCGTCCTGTTGCGCTGGTTGGCAAGAGGCGCAAAGGAACGTTTAAGAAGAAAGCCAAAGGTACAACTTCTGGTAGAAAGTCAAAGAGGACATCGGGCGTGCCTGCTAAAAGAGACAAGTGCTTCAGGTGTGGCAAGGCTGGTCACTGGAAGAAAGATTGCCAAGTCAGGAAGACTGGACAAGGTGCGTCATTTGCATTTATAACGGAAACATGTTTAGCATCGGTTTCTACCCATTCTTGGGTAGTGGGTACTGGAGCTACTGATCATGTTTGTTATACTTTGCAGGGGTTCAGGCCGACAAGGCAGCTGAAGCATGACGAGATTACCATCTCAATGGGCAGCGGAGAGCGAGTCCCAGCAGTAGCCATTGGAGATTTTACTTTATGCTTTGAAAACAATGTTCTGATTTTGAGAGATGTTTTATATGTGCCGGTTTTTCGACGGAACTTAATTTCAGTTTCCAAGTAATTTTGTGATGGATATTTAGTTATTTTTTATAGTGGAGTTTCTATCATTGGTAATAACGGTGTTATCAGTTATGGCAAACTGATTGACTCTCTCTATATCATTGATTGTATGCATAAATCTTCCTTGAATGTTTGCAAACTCATCCAATAATAATAATCATTTAAAGAGAAAGTTTTCTTCCGATGAGGATCAAACATATCTCTGGCACTTGAGACTGGGTCACATCAATCTAAAGAGGATTAAAAGATTAGCATGCGATGGGCTCTTGGATTTTTTCCAAGTGGTACCGCATCAAATCTGTGAGTCCTGTATAGAAGGAAAGATGACGACCAGACCTTTTAAGGTAAGTCAGTCTCGAGCAGAGAATGTGTTGGAATTGATCCACTCTGACTTATGTTGACCAATGTCTACGCAAGCTCGTGGAGGTTATGAATATTTCGCCACATTCATTGACGATTACTCAAGATTCGGATATGTCTATTTGCTTCGCCATAAGTCCGAATGCTTTGAGAAATTCAAAGAGTTTAGGACTGAGGTAGAAAAGAAGCTAGGTAAGATTATCAAGACACTACGATCAGATCGTGGTGGAGAATACCTCAGTAACGAGTTCTTGCAATACTTGTCAGATAACGGGATTATATCCCAGTGGACTGCACCAGGAACCCCTCAACAAAATGGTGTAGCGGAAAGAAGAAATAGAACTCTCTTGGAAATGGTCAGGTCGATGATGATATTGACCTTAGCCTAGCATCGATACCTCCACCATGCACTATTAGTTCATCCATGAGGTGAGTCATGGTAACTACGTGCTCTCTCACTGAGGTGCCATCAGTCATTTTCTTACTCACGATTTCTTTCATGAGATTGAATCTGACAGCTCTATCAGTTTCCCCATAGGTCGCCGTCAGACTTAACATGATGTCATAGGCATCCATATGGTGCTGATGTTGCTACTGTAAGACTTTCGACATAGTGGTCTGATGGATTTATATACTGAAAGCATTATGATTGGTATATTATGTAGAAGGTTTATTGGTTAATATACTGGTAATCATAAATGTTGTATGTTCATCTCCTGTCTGAATTAACAAACATGTGTCGCAAACACAATTATCCCCTTATCTCGTCGATAGGGAGATCATACGGTGTGTAGAATATCACGGAAGATCGTATGGATCGTTTGACCTAGCAAGATATAAATAGTCATCACAGCTGAGACAGTTCCAGGATAAACTGTCGGTGTAGGCTGCAGCATATGTGGATAAGCATCCTATCTTGGATGTCTTGGTATGCTGGTGTGGGGCGCACATTGATGAGGACCTAAGTCGAGATCGATTCTTTTATCTGACATTAAAAGAATCTAGATCTCTATGACTCGATGGAATATTAAGCCTATATGAAGATACAAAAGTGTACATATATTGTATATCACTTTGAGTTGTAGAGAAGGTTCTAGTTGAGCTTGTACATCTGCAGTCTTGGGTGATATCAATTTGTGTATGACTGTCTGGTATCTGAACTAGGTAACCACATCCAGTATAGGATGGTGACATTCCCTGAACAGCTCAAAAAGTTCGTTATGCTAAAGTCCTGCAGGTTGATTAAGTTCAAGCATAAGTGAAAAGGTTTGAGTGGATTGATTCAGGAATTAAAGATGTTAATTAATTAAATAGCTTGTCAGAGCTTAAATTAATTAACGAATGTCTGTAACCTTAAATGTGAGGATAAACCGAGTCCGATGCAACCCGTACCTCAAAACGTGGTAGCAAATAGGTAGGACAATATTGATTCTCTGGTGGCATGAATCAATATTAATTAATTAATTATATTCTGGATTGAATATGGGAATTAATTAATTGATAGGCCTTATTTGCTATTTGCATTCTGGTCCCTGGTCTGGCCCATGATAACTCAAGCCTAATAGGAGTCTAGAATTTCCTATAAATAGGCCTCAGTTCCTCAGATCTCAACACACCTACACCATACAAGATCATAAGTTGCACATAGCAAACCAGTTCTGGGTGCTGTGGTGATCGACTAAGATCTGAGAACGAGGAGGAAATTCTGCTTCTCAACCGGGCAAGGGATCTGATAGAGAATCTTCACCAAATTTTTAGATCGAGTTGGGATACAGATCAGAAGATCAAATCAGGAGGATTTTTCTTCTTCTCTCTCTCCTCTTTATTTTCGAAAACATTATATTATTTTCTATAGATTAGTTCCCTCAATCTATTAGGAAATTAAATCTTGGTGCGTGGGAAAGATCAAAGGGCATCTCCGCGCACGCGTTCTTCAGAGTTCATCGATCCAGGTATTCTGCATAACCTTTTTATGCATAATAATATAGGAGCATGCTAGGATTGTTCATAAGCATAGCAATTTATTTTTTGATATTCCAATTAACGATCCTTGGCAAACGGACTTCGTGATTCAGTTCACGAATCCCTTCATGGTCATCATGTAGCACTTGACTACATTGTTCGATTTCTCTCACTTGTTATAAAAGTCTATATCCATTTGACTGGATTTAGCAGTTGGCACTTCGGGACGAAGTACTTGCAGAACGAACATATGTTCTTCTGCAATCAGGAGGTACTCGAGATTGCGCTTCCATTCCAGGAAGTTTGGACCAGTTAGAGTGTTTTGTGCGAGAATATTGATGACATTAGACATAGACATATCTGAAACAATAAAGAGTCTTAAATAAGAACATACATGTAGAACTTCAAAAACAAATGCATTGAAAACCTTTTAATAAATCAAATACAAATGTTTTCCACTAATTGCCCAAGAGTTCCCACCGCAATCTACACTCGTAGACATTTACGATGTCACCCTCAACCTGAACTGAGGGTTTTAAGCCCCAATCTATTTAATTTCACTACCATGTCAGGAAGCTTTTGACACTAGAAATTAATAATTAGTGAAAATCTTAGACCAGGCCATCTCTGAAGAACAGGGATGCAATTCTTGCATTATATTCTGAGATGCTTCTAAGCAATTAACCACAAATTTAACTCCGGTCAGAAGAGACTGTTTAGCATGGCACGTAACAATACCGCACAGCCCTTAAAGCTTTTGTTATCTATACTTTAATTAATCCTAGAATACTTGTGAAAGAGATCTACGCAAGCTACACTCGTAGACGTTTACGCAAAATCCTCCCACTATTCACATGATTTAAATTGTTTGTCTAGAAATCTCAACAGCCGTACCCATGCACCTCTAGGAACTAGCAAGCTACACTCGTAGACGTTTACTAGAACGAGAGATACACTTACAGCCTAGAACCGCTTTGTGGAGGTCTATTGATTTTAATTAAAAAATCTGCTTAGTATTTTTCTTTTAAAAGGTTTCTTATATGCGCACATATAATTTCTTTGTTATTATATTTTCCAAATTTTTGCATGTAATTAAACAAGCCCATAAGTTCCCAAAATATAATCCAACAAAAGAAATTAATCACATAAGCATGCTTCGAAAAACTGTAAATAATAAAAGCGATAAATCATGTTTTTCCTATTATCTACACATGTTTAATTACGCACATAATAAATCACATATCATACGAGGACAATTAAGGCAAACAAAAATTCCTCGTGGCCCCACAAAAATAGAAAAATAAATTCTATCTATTACAATTTGAATTTGAATCTATTTGGATAGATAAAAATCTTCTCAAATCTTCTAGGGCCTCCAAATCTTGATTCACCAAATCTTTTGGGAATTAGGCCTTTGTGATCTAATGATTTGCCCTAACCCTAATGCAAACCCTAGGGTTTACACAGGATTGCACAAACCACCAAAACACGACCCATCGCGACGGGACAGCATCAACCGACGACAATCACTGTCGCCGCCGGACCGCCGCCGCGCACACGCGTCCAGCGCGTTCGCCCGCGCGCGCCGCGCCCGCAGCCCTGGTCCCAGCGTACAGGCCGCGCGCGCCGTGCCCGGCTGTTGCCCACGCGCGCCGCACGGCCACGCGCCTGTTGCGCTGCCTGCCGTCGCCCACCATCGTCCTCAGCCGGCCCTGCGTCGGCTCCGTCTTTGTTCTTCGTCTTCCACCCTTCCAATTACATAATTTTGAAAAATAAAATTACAGAATCTATTCTATTACAATTTTTCGAAATCTACACTAATCACGAATTTTCTCGTGATTTTACAAAATTAATTCAACCTTACACGGATAAACCACCTCGGGCCGAATTACACGGGTTGCCACGAGGAACGAAAACCAACATCCACAAAACATTAAATTCATACATGCATACTGAATTCAAATATGCACAAAAGAGCCATAAATCAGGAACTTGGCTCTGATACCAATCGCAGGGTTTTCTCGTGAACCGAATCACCAAAACCAATTTGAACTGGATCGATTTATGGGTATTGTGCACAATTAAATAAACAATAAACCCTAGCATGCTCCTATGAATTTAATACTCAGATTTGTGGATTGAGGGATTATCGTAATTCTGTCGAGTCTGATTCGATCTTTTGCGTTTGAATTTCCAACTTTAATTCAATCACGCAATTCGATTTTATCTACGGAAATAGAAATTAGAACTCTAATTTCTAGATAAATTCAAAAATAAAGAAATAAAAGAAAATAGAATTATGTTCTCCACATCAGGTCTTCAGATCTGTATCCCAATGCTGTTCAGATCTACTACGGATGAGGACTCCGTATATCTGTGGTTTGAGCAGGACCAGAATCGAAATTATCCTCCTCTTTCTCTAGAAAACGGCTCCCACTATCTCTCTCTCTAGGGTTTCTGTTTTTGTGTTGATTGCAACTTATGAGAGAGAGTTGTCTATTTATAGACCTAGGGTTGTAAACCCTAATGCGCTCCTGGGCTCAATTCAACATATTTATTTGGGCCAGACCTGAGATCTAATGCAAATAATAAAGTGGGCCTATAAATTAATTAATTCACATGTCCACAACCCAGGACACAATTAATTAATTAATATTAATTCTTTTTCACCACAGAATTAATACTGACCTACCCCTTTATTACCACATTATGAGAACGGGCTGAATTAATTGATAATCCCCATATTTAAGGTTACCGGACATCCATTAATTAATCAGAGCCTCTGACAAGCTCTAACTACAATTAATTAATATCTTATTATTCCTGAGTAGTACCACTCAATCCTTATCACTCGTGCCTGAACTTAATCAGCCTGCAGGACTTTGACATGATGAATGTTATTGAGCTCCTCAGGGAATGTCCCCATCCTATTACTCGGATATAGTTACCTAAACCCAATCTCAGGCGGTACTACACGAACTGCTGTTACCCAAGATGCGGATATACGAGCACGTTACTTAACCATGGCAAGACAAAGCAACAGTCAACCCGTGCAAACCCCTGAACCTTCATTAGGGTTTGGACTCAATCAATATAATGAGATCTTGTATTCCATGATGTCAGACAGACGAATACATCTCACTGCGGTCCATCAATACGCCACCTCTGTGTACCAGCACGTCAGGTAACCAAGACAAATTACTTATTCCAACAATGTCGCAGCCATCCGGACAGACATATCCTCATACGCTGTCTCGGCTGTGATCAGGTTTATGTCTCACTAGGTCAAGTGATCATACTGTCTTCTATGATCTACAACATGCCGTATGATCATCCCTATCGGTGAGACAAGAGGATACCATTGTTCATGCATGTAAGATTGTTAACAGATAGGAGAAATAAATAGTTGTATACTCATTATAATAAATGCTTTTAGTATACAAAACCCATCAGCTGAGTCATTGGAGTGTCATCCATATTTTTCTGAAAGAGTTCATGACTCTTCGAGCGAGAGAGCAGAGTCAGAAAATCCAGAATAGGATCCCAAGAGAGTTGAGCCGTGGTGAAGGCCTGGAAGGAGATACCGAGGCCACGAAGGAACCAATGAGATTTGTCGAACTCATCCAAGGTCCAACCGATGGCAGAGAGCTGATCGCACAATGCCTTAAAGGAGCGGCCGTATTCAGCAACGGAAAGAGTACCACGTTTGAGATTCAGGAGATCGTCTTTAAGGCTGATTCACGTGCCTTGGCACAATGGTTGTACGCACGAGCCAAGGATTGCCATACATCATGAGAGGTTTTACACCCGGTGACTACCGCCATGGATTCTTCGGTAAGGTTAGTAACTAAAAAAAATTTCAGTAATTGATCACGAGACGTCCACTGGGCATAAGTCGGATTGGGCTCCTTCGAACCAGCAGCAGTGACAAGTTCGGCGGCAAGAGGAGGCGAAGAATCATCTACAAGAGATAAGAAGTTCTGACTAACGAGTAAAAGTTCTACTTGGGCGTGCCAGAGAAGATAATTTGTGGATGTCAACTTGATATTAACCATATAGATCATGGTTGATAGGGGAAGAGAAGGGACATCGCACGCAGCCATGGCGGAAGGGATAACCAGATGCACAACGACGCAAAAAAGGAAGGGCACGTCCAGACGTAGGGTTTCAAGCCAAATATGAGGCTGATACCATGTGAATGTGTATAATATTTTCCTCAAGTGATAATATTATTCAATCTCAAAATATATAAGTACAAGAGATGCATGAAATAAGGAAAGTAGTTAACAAATAAATCTAAACAAATCTATAGAATTCTAAGTATGAGATACATCTGTATCTTCTGGGACATCTTCGGTATCTTCTGCAATATTATTGACAAGCTCAGTTTCATAGAGTATACTCTTCAATACTACAAGTGTTGAAGGTTTTAACAGTCAGTTTGTGAAACTAAACAGGGCAGGAATATAATTAAAGCAGTAAAGAACACACAAGATTTATAGTGGTTCGGATTTAAATATCCTACATCCTCTCTTCAGACCCAAGGTCTGGATTAATCGTTAAGTAAGTACTAGTCTCCTTACGATCTATACACAGCCCGTCAAAGCCTTCGTCCTTCGGTTAGCTATGGCACTCTCCTAAGAACTCCTTGCGGACTTAGTTTTCAGGCTGAAGTGAGCATGATACACCACAGCCTTCTTCCCGGTGGTTGGATGTTTGTTGTTCTTCCCATAATTCAGTTGATTGGCATACGCCCGTGAGAATCAGTATCCCAGACTAAGAAACTGATTGTTATGAATATATCTTGGAAAGATATATTCACCAAAGAAAAGCTTCTGCCTTAAAGATTTAGCCTCGTGCTAGGAGAAGATAGCACGTAGTAATAAATTAAGTTGACGACTTATGTCTCGTGTAAGGAAACACGGAAACTCAAAGAGTTTTAACAGAGAGATGGCTTAGTAGAATGCCCTTTATCGTGTGACAATTTTCAGAGTTTGTAATGTCTAACCGTTTAAGGTTGAAGAGCAGACCTATTTATAGAGGAAATCCTCCGGCATTTTAAATTTTTGCCCGTTAGACACATAAATCCAGTCGTTAGACTCATAGAAAATATTTTCAAATTATAGCCCATGTAGTAGGTCTGCTTCTGCTTTGCTCTGCTATGTCAGTATACTATACACTAACTTTATGTTAGACTATGTTTCAGTCCGAGGGATCCAAGTTTGGATAGCCTCGTACTGACTTTCACTTGGGCATGTATATGCCTAAGTCTGACTGAACTTCGATATCTTTTGACTAGCTCGTGCTTGGAAGGTAGAGGCTCTTATACTGACTTCCCAAGGTCAGTATAGCTTAGCCCTCATACTGACTTCCCATAGCCAACATGGTAGACCCTTATAATGATTGTTCACAGTTAGTATGGAAAATGCCCTCATACTGATTTCTCATAATCAGTATGGAAGGATTTCTCTAACAAAAAAGTAAGGAATGATTTCTCTAACAAAACACAAAAAATAAGGAATGATTTCTCTAACAAAAAAAATCCTAACAATTTCCCCCTTTTAGTGTGGTAAAAGCCATCTTTAACCTAAGCTGGTGAGGTGTGGATAGCTTTAGAGTTTTTACAGATTTGACAAATAGTCACATAAACTCAGAAAAGTTCCCCCTCAAAGTCAGCTTTCTACTTAAGAACTTCTCCTTATAGACTTGGAGAGATATTGCTCGATTGATTTTCAAGTCAATATAGAGCAGTTTTAATCTTAAGTAGTAGAGAGTTAGAAGTCTGCTGATTACACTGGAGTGTGTAATTTCAGCGTATGAAGAACGAAGACCTTTGTTGGACAAAAAGAGATTTTCATCAACAAGTCAGTTTATCCTTTAATAATTTTTCAATACAATTATAGGGATAAACTTACTAAAAAGAAACATATTACAGAACTATTCCAAGTCTATACTAGGCTTCTTCCGGTCTTCATGTAGTTCAAACTAGTTGTTGTTGTAGTTCGCACAATGAGGGAAGCTGGTTTGATATTCGGGCAAGCTTTCCAAGAATTTCCTCATGCCGACTCTCAGCAGCTGTTGCGGAGGTAGTGCTACTGAGCACTTTGTGGGAGGGAAAGATCAAAGATAGCCTCCTCCCACCTCCGGGCTTCTTCTTCGTTCACTAGTCTCTTCTTCATGAGATCAGAGACGTAGCGAAGAAGTAATCTGAGTGACCATGCCCCGCTGTTGGCATGGCACTGGGCAACAGTCGTGAGGTATTTGAATTGTAGAAGGAGACAACAACGGTAGAAGATATCTTCTGATTTCTTCTGCTCCTTCCACAAACTTTTCATTTTCTCACGCTGCATTTTTTGATGTCTTATGCACCTCCCATAATTCTTTTCCCTCTCTTTGACCGCACCCAAAAAGGGTGGTGATGTTATGTCTGGTGGTTTGGGCTCTATCATCATTTTGCCAGATCTCAGGAAAGTTTTGGTTGAAGACAAAGTATAAACTTGGAAGGAAGGGTCCGAAAATGGAGAAACAAGAAAAAGTGTTTCACAGAGGAAACATATGAACCATATTTATAGCAGAGAGAAAAGTCATTTAGAAGGGTAGGTGTACCGTATGACCTTTTGGTTTCTTAATATTCGGCGGCAATTGGGATACGTTGCCTCGCGATATGCATCTTGAGAGTTGACTGGTGCGACGTAAGAAGAGACGTTATCCACGTGTCAAACCTTGATTCATTGATGTAAGATACGCATTAATAGCATCGTAATCGATGCAATCACCTTTGGAATTCAAAATCTCGGCTTTTGGACTTCCAAACAGACTAAGAGTCAGTTACTAAACTGAGAGTTGGAACCCAGTTTAACTCCGTGATGCGGCTAAAAGTTCAATCAAATTTAAACTCCTAGCTACACAAAGAATAAAATTTGTCAAATCCAGGTCCTTCTTCCCTTCGCCCGCTAGAATACCGAGATACTATGGCAAAGTCTTATAGCTAGGCAAAATCAATCGTTGAGTAGTTTTTTATCAACTAGGCAAGCAATGTAAACCTATGCTATCAACATATGACAAACATGAATTAAACAATCAATCGATATTCAATCAATCCTTTTCACAACTTGGTAAACCAAAACAAGCAAATGCTCAATTTAGGAAGATAGGATATTGAGATGAACTTAGATGCAATCCAATTAGGTCAATCATTGATGTAAACACATTTTAATTCCTAATTGGATGAACTCTTACCCTACACTAGCCAACCCCCAATCATGGTCAATCGACCGTAGATGATACTAAAATCCTCAAACAGCTACGTTATCGGATTCTAGACCACTCCTAAAAGCACGTAAATCATCGCCCAATGCCCTATCTCCGCACAGGGATTGGATCAAGGAACACAAGAATTCATACTATTCACGACACGCCTATCCGCGTGTAGGCTGCAATGATTGTGTTAATTATCATCTAAATTGGCTATTACCTACATCTAGATGAATAGGAACAAGCTCTAGTATGCTTCAATCACAAAGAGGAAGGTAAACAAACAATTATCAAACCTAATCTTCATGCATCCTCATTCAAATCAACATCTAAATGGAATTAGAACATCATACCTTTCAATTGTACAAATACAAAGTTGAATTCAATTACATCCATTACAATTTGAAAAGTAGAGATTGAAATCTTCCCCAATTGGATTTGTATGCCTTGATCTACCACCTTGAATCTTCAATTCTCCTCCAAGGATTGATGAATTAATCTCCAAGATACTCTAGGAATGTGATGTCTCGTGATGGAAAATGAAATCTAGGGAAAATTCTAACTAACTCTCGTGAAAAATGACAAAAAGCCCTTCAAATAACTGACTTTCCCCCTTTTATAGACAAGCAAACAAGGCCTCGGATCGCCCGGTTGAAGGTTGGCTCGCCCGGGCGAGCCCAGAACTGAAAACCGCCAAAACTGCCAAAATCCCGCTCCGGCTCGCCCGAGCCAAAATGGCTTGACCGAGCCAACCCTCTGAAATGGGTGGCTCGGTCGAGCAATGCAGAGATCGGCCGAGCCAGTCCCCTGTTGGGCAGCTCGACCGAAATTTTCACTGGCCGTGATCACGCCTAACAGGAAATTCGCGATTTTCCTCCAAAACTCCACCAAAAGTGCTCGTTTATGCCCAAAACCTATCCTACAACATTCAAAACACAAAAACACGAAAACACAACCAAAATACGACAAAAACATATGATACGGAAGTAAAATAGCCACAAACAAGCATGCACACACATCGAAATATGGGTCATTTTACGCACATATCATAATCCCCCAAACTTAAACCTTTGATTGTCCTCAATCAAAACAAAGTAAAGCTATTAATCTACCTCATGCAATACCTCATAGCTCATCAAAGTTATCTTAGCATGTTCAAGTAAAACGAGATTATCACCTAACTTTGTAACAAGGTTAATGCTAAGGACATGAACCACTCATCAAAAATGGATACAAGAAACGAAAGCACTCCCTCACGTGTTTAGGGATGATGAGATTTCACACAATTCACAAGATATCGAGCTTGATTTCCATAGGCTTGCATCCATTCTCACCACTCTACTACAATGAGTTAGTTTCTAGAATAAAAAAGGTCTTTTCACGGGTTGTAACGTGGCTAACTAAAAGGTGGGTGGTTTTTTGCCAAAGTGACTAAACTTCTCAATTTCCCAAAACCCCCAAACTTGTTCTTTTCGAACCACTACAAACCCCCGAGGCTTTTCATTTCACAACACACTTTTTTTTTCTTTTCTCTTCTCTTTTCTTTTTTTCATCATTTTTCAAATGCACCATCATTCATTCATTTTGTCGGTGCCTCTCTTCCCAAACACTTGCACCCAAAATTTTGTAGGTGCTCATTTTTCTAGGATCAACAACAATCCCTTATTTCATATCTTTCATGCTTCAACATTTCCCATCAATTCAAATCCAATCAATTCCCAACCCAACTCTCATCACCGTATTCACCCTCATACACTCTTTCCCCCCAAATATGGTCCTAATCATATTAAAGAAGATTCACCAAATAAGCTCAATCACGGGGGTCAAAGATATGAAAGGCAAAATTATGATAACAACCACCTTATACTCCCGGTGTGAAAGGTAGGACTAAGAAATGATAGCCTAAGATCATTTTCTAGTTACACACTCATGCCAATAGATAGAGAACGGATGCAAGTTCTAGATCTCGTACTCTCAATCTTGCCACTCACAAACAATAAAGATATGACAATATCATGGCTCAAACCTCACAGCTTTTTGTCAAGTCCTATGCATTAACCACATGCAAAACTCGGCAATTCAAAAGTTAAACTTAAATCATGCTTCGAAAACTAGATTCCGCCCTATCATAAGTTGAGGTAGACATCAAACTCCACTAAGTAAATCATGATTAAATCTCAAGTCTAGCTCGGGTTCATCACACACACACAAGCACATAATATCCTAACCACAATCTACATGCCATAAAACAATGTAATGAATCTAATTAGTAGAAGGAACGATAGAAAGCGTTACCCATCGGCACACACGATCAAACCGCTCTTCAAGACCTTATTTGTACCTACTAGATCAACACAACCACCACCAAACACTTGAGCATAAAACAAACCAATAAAGCTCTCATATCCACCAAACTATCCACAAACCAAATATCAACAATGATAAGATCATATCCAATAGTTCCACCATTCAAACCAAACCAATAATCCAAACCACAAACCATGCATAATAGGAAGTATTCAATCATGCCAACTCATTAATGATTCCATCCATCATCAAACAATAGCAAGCATAAGCCACATTCACTTCCAAAACCTCTTTCCACCATCATTCCACTATCCAAAAATCTATAAAAATAAATTATTTTTCCACTAGCACCACCAAACATACCATCAAAGTCAATGTTCAATCACAAATATAACCAACCCATGAAATATCCATTCATATCATCAAAACAAGAATAATCCAAACATCCATCCAAGATAGAATATCAATATAAGTACAACCAAATCGAATGAAATCCAATAAAAGGACAATATCCAACAACTAAACTAAACTAAAGCAAACTAGGATAGAGGAAGAGAGGAGAGGAATAAACCAAGGCACCGGCTACGGGCACATCCCCCAAACTTAGTCAAGTGAGACTAAGTTTGCAAAAATGGTGGATGGTGCATCGTCACTCCTCTTGATCTTGTAGTTCCTCCCTACAAACAAAAAACCAAGAAAACTAGACATTTATTCAAAATCAAAGCAACTAAAAGAAATTAAACAAAAGAAATAAAATTGGTTGGGTTGCCTCCCAACAAGCGCTTCCTTAACGTCGGTAGCTAGACGACCTTACCACATCACCCATTGTCAAAAATAGTGTGGGTTTTTAATACACCTTTCTCCCTTAATTTACATTTACTTGGGAGCAATTTGTCCAAAGCGCTCTTTCTTTCACCCCTTTCATCTCTCCAATGAGGGTTGCATGTCTTGACAAACTCGACTATGAAAGGTGGTGATTCCTTCTTTGATTTGATCTCTAAGGCATCATCCAATTGAATCCAAAGTATATAAGTCTCAACTTGTCCCCCATTTGGATCAATCTTCAACTTCTCATCACCTCCTTTTCCGATCAAATCATCCAATTCATACACTTTGTCTCCTAGGATCACCTCCTTTTCCACCTTGTCTATCAATCTTGAAGGAAATGTAGGTGCCACATCACCACATGGACTTTCCGCTAAAATTTCCACCTCATTTTTCTCTTCATAAAGTTGTACCAAGGTCAGAACGTCTTGCATCTCCTCAATTAAAGGTTTCTTAATCTCACCATTCTTCTCGTCTTCAACGACTTGCAACTCCTCCTTGGTGCCTACATCTTCTTCATCTTTGTTGAGTAAGGCTTCTCTTTCCTTAGTTGGTTCCTTTTCTTGAACCTCCACTATTTCCTTATCTTGAAATCTTACTTCCTTAAGCACCATTACCTCATTCTCACATTCATCTTTCAAAACTTCATATTCTTCCACTCGAGGTTCCTCGCTCACCTTCTTCAAGATATCGGATAGTTGCATTCTTAACTCCAAAAGCCTTTCCTCGAGCTTATCCGATTTCCTCTCCAAAGCTTCCCGATATGATCTCGCTTCTTTAACTCTTTCATGATCACGGCTACCCCACTCATCACCATGAACTCTTGTCATGGATGGATTCCAAGTTTGGTTCTCATAGAGTCTACATGGAGAGTAGCCATTAAATGGTGGATAGTTCATGTTGTTCCGGAGGTCACAATTCCCCCATTTATCTCTATAGCTTTCATTACTACACTCCTCTTCTTCATTTCCCCGACTTGACTTCATAATGTGATCATGTATAATCTCTTCCATCCATGGGTAGCTTTCTTCAAATACCAACCGGATTGGCTTCCTCGGTCGTTGTCTCTCCAACATCTTTGCTCTCATCTCATCCAATTCCCTTTGGAGATTGTTAAGCCTCTCCGAGTGAGTTCCTCGATGATTCTCCATTTGACACCTACAATAATCCAACAAACTCAAAGTACCACAAACTAAATCTAGGTCCTTCTTCCCTTCGCCCGCTAGAATACCGAGATACTATGGCAAAGTCCTATAGCTAGGCAAAATCAATCGTTGAGTAGTTTTTTATCAACTAGGCAAGCAAAGTAAACCTATGCTATCAACATATGACAAACATGAACTAAACAATCAATCGATATTCAATCAATCCTTTTCACAACTTGGTAAACCAAAACAAGCAAATGCTCAATTTAGGAAGATAGGATGTTGAAATGAACTTAGATGCAATCCAATTAGGTCAATCATTGATGTAAACACATTTTAATTCCTAATTGGATGAACTCTTACCCTACACTAGCCAACCCCCAGTCACGGTGAATCGACCGTAGATGATACTAAAATCCTCAAACAGCTACGTTATCGGATTCTAGACCACTCCTAAAAGCACGTAAATCATCGCCCTATGCCCTATCTCCGCACAGGGATTGGATCAAGGAACACAAGAAGTCATACTATTCACGACACGCCTATCCGCGTGTTGGCTGCAATGATTGTGTCAATTATCATCTAAATTGGCTATTACCTACATCTAGATGAATAGGAACAAGCTCTAGTATGCTTCAATCACAAAGAGGAAGGTAAAAAAACATTTATCAAACCTAATCTTCATGCATCCTCATTCAAATCAACATCCAAATGGAATTAGAACATCATACCTTTCAATTGTACAAATACAAAGTTGAATTCAATTACATCCATTACAATTTGAAAAGTAGAGATTGAAATCTTCCCCAATTGGATTTGTATGCCTTGATCTACCACCTTGAATCTTCAATTCTCCTCCAAGGATTGATGAATTAATCTCCTAGATACTCTAGGAATGTGATGTCTCGTGATGGAAAATGAAATCTAGGGAAAATTCTAACTAACTCTCGTGAAAAATGACAAAAAGCCCTTCAAATAACTGACTTTCCCCCTTTTATAGACAAGCAAACAGGGCCTCGGATCACCCGGTCGAAGGTTGGCTTGCCCGGGCAAGCCCAGAACTGAAAACTGCCAAAACTGCCAAAATCCCGCTCCGGCTCGCCCGAGCCAACCCTCTGAAATGGGTGGCTCGGTCGAGCAATGCAGAGATCGGCCGAGCCAGTCCCCTGTTGGGCAGCTCGACCGAAATTTTCACTGGCCGTGATCACACCTAACAGGAAATTAGCGATTTTCCTCCAAAACTCCACCAAAAGTGCTCGTTTATGCCCAAAACCTATCCTACAACATTCAAAACACAAAAACACGAAAACACAACCAAAATACGACAAAAACATATGATACGGAAGTAAAATAGCCACAAACAAGCATGCACACACATCGAAATATGGGTCATTTTACGCATGTATCACTCCGCATCCGTCCTTCAGAAATCTCTAAGTGTCAAAATCAAAACTTGGTTTTCTTCAGCAAGTCAGTTCGAAACTTAGTGGGAGTAAGTTTCTACTTCAAGGATGCTTCTTAAGACAGTTTATTCTGATCTTGGCAATGTGAAGAGCTTCATACTGTGTTGTGTCGACACCACTTGAAGAAGTGTTCTTCAAAGATTAAATAAGTATGAGTTCTTCATGCTGAGTGACACACCAAGTTTAGATAACTGAGAGTTGGAACCTTGTTTTAATCAGTGACTGATCTTCTTTCGAGTTTGGGAGCAAAAATGATAGCTCGGACTCAGTTTTATTCAACATCAGTCTTCTTCAATAAGGATCTTGTCGATCTCCAATAGACCAAGTTTGATGCAAAGCTCCTTGAATCTTGTCTCTGGGAGTGGTTTGGTGAAGATGTCCGCTAGTTGATCTTCAGTTCGGATGTACTCTATGGACACATCTTTCTTTTCGACGTGATTTCTGATGAAGTGATAACTTATGTCGATGTGCTTGGTTCTGGAATGATTAACTGGATTCTTTGTGATGCACATTGCACTGCTATTGTCACAATAGATTGGCACGCTCCCAGTTTTGACATCATAGTCAAGCAATTTTTGCTTGATGAGCACAACAACGTGCGACAGCAACGTACTCAGCTTTGGTTGTAGACCTAGGAACTGACACGTTCCACTTGTGATCTTTCTATCGATTATGCATCCTCCAAAATTTGAATCTGAATAAGCATTGAGAGTAATCTCGTCAGATTTTGGATACCAAATACCTAGTGACTCTGCCCCTTTAAGGTATATGACTATTCTTCTGGTAGCTTCCATGTGCGAGTTCTTTGGATTGGCTTGAAACCTCGCACATACTCCAACTGAGTAGGAAATATCTGGCCTACTTGCAGTTAAGTATATGAGTGACCTAATAATGCCTCTGTACGCAGTTGGGTTGACTTCTTCCCCTTCTTCATCAAGATTGATTTGAGCACTTGGGCTCATCGAAATCATCAGGGGCTTGGTCTTCTCCTGAAAAAACTTGTTGATCAAGTCCTTGGTGTATTTCTTCTGATTGATGAAGATTCCTCCTTCGGGCTGAATGACTTGAAGACCCAAGAAGTAAGTCAATTTCCCCATCATGCTCATCTAAAAGTTGCTCTGCATCAGTTGGGCAAATTTTTCACACATCGTCAAGTTTTTGCATCTAAATATAATATCATCGATGTAGATCTGCGCTAGAAGGATGTCTGATCTATCCTTGATTCTGAACAACTTTGTGTCGATTTTACCTCTTTTGGAAACCATCTTGAGGAGAAATTGAGACAACGTCTTATACCAAGCTCTTGGTGTCTGCTTTAACCAATAAAGAGCTTTCCTCAGTTTGTAAACTTGATTTCCTTCTTCAAAGCTAGGGGGTTGTTCCACATATACTTCTTCTTTGAGCTCCTCATTCAGAAATGCACTCTTCACATCCATCTGGAAAACTGTGAAGTTGTTATTGGCGGCATAAGCAAGGAATAGCCGAATTGCTTGAAGTCTGGCCACCAGAGCAAAAGTCTCGTCGAAGTCGATCCCTTCACATTGAGCATATCCTTTTCCTACGAGCCTTGCTTTATTCCTTATTATATTCCTTGTCTCGTCTCTCTTGTTCTTGAATATCTCTAATAAATCAAACTAATCCATCAGGTGCGCTCGATTCACATGACTTCTTGGTGGATGAATCTTCATGTTATATTCACCATGTGGTTGATCAACATCCATAGTATTTGACCTTTTTTTACTAAATGTTCGTTAATGTTGTAAATCCCTACACATTTGTATATTCAAATTAAATGCTCAACTAAGTATTTTGTAAGATTTGTTAGTTAATAGTTCTAGTGGGTTAAGGGTGTAAGCCACATATTTGAAAATATAAGCTTTGTAGCAACTTATCTCTTAAATATTATTCTCCTTTCTATTTTTTACTTCAAGATAAACTCCACTCTATTAAAGTTCTTTCCATTTTTGAAATATATATTATTTTTTACCCTGGGGTTGTTGGTGAGGAGGTTCTGGGTTCTGTTGCAAGCTCTGAGCGTGCTCAAAGTTGAGCACCGACCACGCTCTTGGCTGTTTTGCAAACCTTGTGGTGGAATCTTCGTTATTAAGACTTCTTCTATAAGCCAAGCGGGTTTTTGTTTTAAAATGCACGTGACTCTTCCTTTTCCTTCACTTGACACTTTTGGTCAGTTTCTCAACTGCTTCTCTTTCTCTCTATGAGGATTCTTCTTTTAGTGATTTAATTGCTTCGCGACTCAGATTTTCTGATTTCAACATTCCCATGTGTTTACCTTCTGTTCCCTGTAAGCCTCTTTTCTCTTTTTTCTTCGTACTCATATTTTTTACTTTCTTCTTTTTCAATTTATTTCTTCGGTGTGTTGTGGTGCAGTTCTAATGATGCATCTGACAGGTTTTATGGTTTAGGGTTTTTTGCAATTTTGGCAATCTGTCGCAATTTTTTGAGTTGTCGTTGCCCTGAGTTTTTGCAAGCTCATAGTTAATAGGGTGTGCTCTTTGTGGGTCTATTATGATTCTCGCAGATGTTTGCATATGTGTGGGGTCTCTGATTCAGGGGTTTTGGCGCGTATTATTCATTTTGGGATTCATGTCAGGGGTGATGGTGTTAGGGCCTGTTGTGATTTAAGATTTTGCTGAATTTGAGGGTCTTTTGGGTTTGAGCTCGATCATTACATGGTTCTCTACTGCCTGTTATTTCTGATCTTTTGTTTTCCAGATGTCATTTCTCTGTGTGATTGTGTTTTTTGGGTTGAGTGTGTTTATGGGACCGGGTGGTCGTTGTCCTCTTGTGGTCAGTCTACTTAGATCGGTTGATCTATATTCAGATGTTCACTGTATTTTCTTATATTTTAATGTTTTTTGCCCCATTATTATCTTACGTTATGCTTTCTTCGTTTGCTCAAGTTATCGGGGGCCTCTTTCTTTGGTTTTTGTAGTCATGCATTCCTTTTTCTTCTCTTCTATTGTTTTAAGTAATTAGGTTTTCGAGTCTATAAGTCATGGGGTCGCCTTCGAGTAGGGATTCTATGGAGATCCATGTATATCCATCTTTCTCATCAGGATTTATAGAGTTCTCTATATCTAAGCTCTTTGGTGATGAGGATGAAATGCAGTTTGGTAATGAGGCCAAGGTTTCTTTAATCATTATGAGAGCTTTTGGTTGAGTTTGAGCACACGGATTTGGATGGAAAGGAGGGCTTCAGTAGCGAGGACTCATATATCCCGATGGTGGTTGATCGGTGATATGTGTGTGAAATGACCGATTTATTGGTAGGTTTGAGTGCTTGTTTGTATTCATTTCACCCACATATCATAGGTTTTTTGTTTGTTTTTGTCTCGTTTTCGTGTTTTGTTGTGTTGGTGTTGAGTAGGGAAGGAAATGAGCATTTTTCATCAAGTTTTGCCCATTTTTGGTGCAATATCAACCCAAACCGTGAACAAGCTTTAGAAATATCGACCCAGATGGAGCAGAGGAGCAGATGGGGGAAACAGAGCCAAATTTCGACCGAGACCCATTTGATTTTAGTCGAAATCTGACTAATAGAGGCAAATTTCAACCCAACCCAAACAGGAATCTGTTAGGATCCATACTTAGCAAAAATTTTAGCATTCAGGACTGCACCAAATTCGGTCCCTGGCGGGATCTGGGTCTGTCCACTTAATATAAATAGGGGAAAAATCGAAACTGGAAAAAACTTTTGAAACCTTTTGGCAAAATTGAAGCGGTTACTCTTTAATTCTCACTTCCCACTCTTTCAAAACTTCGACCAAGGTGGATCTCAGGCCAATCCAATCAAAATGGAAGAGAAATGAAGACAAAGGCGTAGATCAAGTCCACATCCACTCAATTGGGGAAATTTTCTATCTAGTGTTTTGATTGTAATGGAGTGGTGCACTTTTTATATTCAAATGAACCAAATCAAAGGTATGTGTAGCTAAATCCTTGGGGATGTTGGTTGAATGAAGTATTGAATTGTTTGATTGAGTTTGAATTGTATGTTTACCTTCACCTATTTGATTGCCCTCAGTAGAGCCTTTTCCTAAATCACATAGTGTAGGCATTAACCATCTATGTGTGTAATAGGCACCGAAATTGTAGCCAACATGCGGATCTATGTGTCGTGAGTAGTGTAGATGCATATAGGTTTTGATCCAATCCCTGTACGGAGATTGCCTATAGGTCAATAACCTACGGTCTATTTGGAGTGGGATTAGGTGCTATAACGTAACTATTTGCGTATCTAGTTTCATCTACTCTTTTCTTGTAGTTGCTAAGGGAGATACGAAGCTTGGGGTAGGTTGATCATCTCTGGGTGAATTAAATGATTGTTTGCATTATTCAAATCAATCTCATGAATTCAATGTGGATTTCATACCAATGGTCTTTGTTACACCATTGTTGGATTTGATACATTGAGTTAGCTTTACATTTGCTATTGAGTGTGGAATTGGAAGTGAGAATGATAGTGATTGTTGTTATGATGTATGTTTGGGTTATAGTTTTCTTAGTTAGGTAGATTGATTTACTTGTTGCATAGGATAAATAACCACTCAACAACTTTATCGTGCTTAGATACAAGAGCAACTCTTTACTAACTAGTACTCCAGCGGGCAAAGTGAGAAGTTCCTGGATTGATAAAAATTATTCTTGTTTACGCACTAAGAGTATTAATTGACTTTTGTTGGTTGAGAATTTACTGCGCATCAAGTTTTGACGCCATTGTCGGGGACTTAATTGAGTAGGTGCTAGATATTAGTAAACTTAAGTTGCTCGTAGTCTAAGTCTTTGTTTGATTTAAGTTTGTTTGTTTGATAATTGGAGCTTTTGGACTCTTGTAGGTGGTGTATGATCACGAGGTCTAAAGCTCATTTGTTGGAAGAACAAAAGTGGAGACAAGGAGTTGATAGAGTTGAGTTCAGCATGGAAAACCGGAGAGAAGATACGGAAAAAATGAATGATTTACAAAGGCAATTGGAGGAGATGAGAGCGAAAATGATCGAAAGGCAAAGACCACGGAGGCCACTCCGGACGGTATTCGAGAAAATGGCGAAAAATAGCTACCAATGGAGGGAAGCTAAAATGATGAAGGAAGAAGACTATCTGGAGGAGGTGAATTATGTAAATCAAAGGTGGGGGAACGATCATTGGGATTCCCAATATCACTTAAGCAAGGAAGGAGAGAAGAAGTTTGAAAAATACGGTAAGATACTTGAAGATATTCAAGCATAACTCTCAACCATTGTTAAACATTTAAATGAAAGAAAGCAAGAGAAGATAGAGAAGGTCAAGGAAGAGAAAGTAGAGGAGTTCCAAGAAGCAGAATTGAAGAAGGAAAGAAAAGTCTTACTTCAAGAAAATAATGAAGGTACCGAGGAGTTGGTGCAAGTCCTAGAAAAGGTGAAGAAGGGTGAGGGTGAGATGCCTTTGCTAGAAGAAATAAAAACAATAGCAACACTAGCAAATCTTGTGGAAAATGAGATGATGGTAACAAACAAGGCATGTGAAGGAAAGTTTATGAAGTTAATGGAGGTAGGATCAAAGAATGAGTTAGCTCTTTGTGTTTAAGAAGTTGTTGAGGTGAATGAGAAGGAAGAAAAAGTGTGTGAAGTGTATGATCAGATTTATGTCTATTGACACAATGCATAAGCTTGATGAAGGACTTAAGGAAAAGTTGTTGTTGAAGAGCAATTTCGATGATACCTTGGAGATTACATCGAAGATGGAAGCACAACCTTTAAAATTGGAGTTATTCAAGAAATTCAAACCTCCTTGGAAGGATGAGAGGGGTGCAAGGAAGATCCCCATGAACAAGTTACTTTTGAGTAAGTTGCGAACAAGAGAGAAAGGTATATCCAAAATCCATAAGATTTTTGACAATGAATGATAAATGTATGAAAGTGAAGCTAAGAACTTAAAACAAGCACTTGTTGGGAGACAACCCTACCATTTTTCTTTCTTTTGTTAATTTGCTTTTAGTTGTTTTGATTTTTCGGTTTTCCACGTCTAAAATCTAAAATATACAACATTGAAATAATTTTGTTATAATTTTTATTTAAATGAATTTTCAACGTTTGAATATTATTATTAATTCAAATTTAACATTATTTTTTTGCTACATCATATGAATTTTATTCGATAATTCAGATTTTAACTCCTTTTTGTTCCTTACAATAATTAATTGACAGTTTTTCAGTTTTCACATCTAAATTTTGAGATGAATTTGTCTTATGTTTTATTTTTTATGAACAAAAAATTTACATGGCATGTAATAAAAAAAATACATAGATATACCTAAGAAATACTGAATATATTTATAATATTTGCAATTTATATTTTATTATATAAAACGTGATATATTAAGGATGAAATCTTATACTTCATTTATTCTTATCTCATTGTAAGTTTTTCTAAATTATAAAAATAAGAATTATTTAGATTAGAATATGTTCTAATTAATATTTATAAAAAAATTGAATAAAAGATGCAAAAAGAAGCCCTAACATTTAATTTGATATTATATTAATTTATGTATTATGGAAATTATATTATTTTATTTATTCATATGACTTATTACAATCAGATTTTAGACATAGTTCTTATGTTTTAAATTGTATCTTTTATAAGATAATTGACTTCATTCATGATATTTATTATATAGTTATAGTTTAAAATAAAGAATTTGATTAATGAAATTTATAGAATCAAAAATAAAAAATTGTGTTTAATAATAAATTCTATTTAATATAGATTATAAAACTTATTTTTTTCTTTGAGTTGTACTGTGTTAGAATTACATTCCCTAATGCTAATAATATTATACATTATTTAAAAAATTGAATAATTTTTTACTGACAGATTTTATTAAAAATTGAAAGGAGTAAACTTGTTGCTAACAAAAGGAAATAAAACTACCACAAATTTTTGGCGGGAACAATTATAAATGACTAATTTTCTTTAATATATATATATATATATATATATATATATATATAAAATATATATTAATAATTATTTTTGAAAAAATATTTTTTCTCAATATTAAATATAAGTTAATGTAAATTATATTTATATATCTTTTAACATATTATAAATTTCTACCAAAATAAAAATATTAAATTTTACATATAAAATTCTCACAAAAATGTAAGGAATAAACACAAAATTATTAAAAATAAAATTATAGTTTACAAAGTGAACTTAACTTAAATAAAAAATCATGCTTGTATATTTAAAAAAAATCAAAAGACTGAATTAGTGAATTTTTAAAGATTTTGAGGAAAAAATTACAAAAATATATTATTTTTGTATATATATTAAATGTAGATATATTAATAAATAAATCATAAATAACTGAAATATAAAGGTTATCTTAATATATATATTAGTACATTAATAAATAAAATTACAGATAATTGAAACATATAAAAATAATCATTTGTTTTATATTTTTATGAAAACAGTTATTTAGACTATCCTCTTTAAATATATTAGTAGATAATATGTATTTTTGGCGGGAACAATTATTTAGACTATTCTCTTTTAATATATTAGTAGATAGAGGTTAGATCATATGAGAATAGATGTTAATGTAAGAAATGAGAATAAATCTCAGCCTTTGATTTCACAAGATCTGCGGTCATGCTTTAATAATTTCCGTCTTCATTTTATCCTCCGCGAACTTCATTATTACATATTTAAGGGTATCATTGTCATTTAGCCTGATGGTATCTCCCTCAAATAATTTCCATTTTCATTTTATCGTCCGCGAACTTCATTATTACATATTTGGATCTGTAATTCCTTTTCTTTTCAATTTTTCATAAGATTTCGATTGCCTTGTTGAGTCATCCAATACTCTAAAATTAAATTAAATTTTATTATTATTTAATTGAATTTTCTAATTTAATGAAGTTTTAAATAGATAAAATGAACTTAACATATCCTTCTAAAAAATTGATTTTATTTTTATTTAATTTAATTTTTCCAATTTAATGAAGTATAAAGCAGATAAAATGAAGAGAACTGTTTCTAAAAATTTAATTTTTTTTTCTTTTAATGATGTATATAGGAGATTAAATGAAGAGAACTGAAATACTTTTTCCAAAAATTTGATTTAATTTATTTAATTTAATCTTTTCCATTTAATAAAGTATAGAGGAGATAAAATGAAGAGAACTATTTCTAAAAATTTTATTTTTTTCATTTAATGATGTATATAGGAGATAAAATGAAGAGAATTGTAATCATTTTTTCCAAAAAATTGATTTTATTTTTATTTAATTTATTTTATAATGAACAACAATTGAGATAAAATGAAGAATAATTAAAATATAATGAAGAACTGCTAAAATAAAATGCATGTCACGTGTAACATTAAAATTCATATCGAATTTATTTTATAATGAATCACAATTGAGATAAAATGAAGAATAACTAAGATATAATGAAGAACTGCTAAGATAAAATGAATGTCACGTGTAACATCGAAATTCGAATCGAATTTATTTTATAATGATTCACAATTGAGATAAAATGAAGTATAACTAAGATCAAATGAAGTATATAATACATAAAATGAACAAAACACAACTTTTGCGCTCTGTACGTTCGTAATGACTATGTTGCCCTTTAATGAAGTAAAATGAGGATAAATTGACACGTTTTTTGTTAAAACTCTTATGTGATCTGGATCGTTGATGTTGTCAAATCTATGGACGAGATTTATTCTCATTTCTCATGATAAGGGTTATTCTCACCAGATCAGCCCCCTTAGTAGATATATAGATAGATATAGATTTATGTGTCACTGCAGATATTATTATTATGCATTTTATACGTATAAGTGACCATAAATTATTAATTAATGATTATTGAAAATTATATTTAATTTAAAACAAATAAATAAATCTGAATAATATAAATAGTAATTAATAGATGTTTTTCCTCGTATTTGAGAAAAAAATATGAGAAAATGTTTTTAAAATGCAGCGGCATTGGCAACATAATTATTTAATAGACAAACTTGTAGGACAAAACTCATGAATTCAATGCTTTATCGCAAATGATAAAGCTACTTAATTATGTTGTTTTTGACCAGTCACTTCGACTGTAGAAGAAAATAATGGATGAAAACTAGGAATTGCTTCCAATTAACGTTAACTTAAAAGCAAGAGATCGCTTGCTGGTTTCTAGTTACTGTGTAAATCAATTGCATGTATTACTATTAGCAGCTACACTTCTTATTTAAGATGATTTGTCAGTGATGGTTTAGTAAAGTTCATTAATTAAAAAAAAAAAAAAAGTTTGAGCTTGAATGTATTTGGTTCATAAATTTATGATCAAGTTCGTAAGATTAGCTTGACAAGATATATATTTTCATAATTTAATAAAAAATAATTATTCAATTAACTTTTCTTCGTTATTTAAAAACCGAATTTGAGTAAATAGATATTTTTTAAAAATTATTTATTTAAATAAAATTAATAAATATTTAAATTTTGAAAGCTGGTTGAAAATGCCTCGTGGGCCTTGAAATATTTGATAATACTTTGAATTGTAATATTTTGGACATAAAAATATCATTTTTTATTGCCAGTGGTGAGGATCTTCTCGTCTTGGAATTGTACTCTGTCAATATAATATTATCAAACTTAAACTAGTTAAATATAAATAATATAAAAATTTGAAATAAATAATTTTTATACTAACGGTAATGTAAATAAATTTGATACTTAGTTATTCATAATAATTAGACTATTGACATCCCCATAATGCCATGTTTTAATATCGTTGTAAAATTGTTTCACTTTCAACATTTATAAAAACTCATTTGTCAATGTAACATACCACGCAATCCTTTAAAAAATTCATTTTTCATTATGTTGCGCAAATAAGTCATAATAATTTTCAATGCTGAAAAAGAATCCTTTAACTAAAGTTGTTATGATCGGTAAGATTAATTCTAACACAATAAGTCTATAAGCAAAATCAAAATAATTGTAGCACTTCATTTCAAAATATACTTTGCAAGTCCACTAGTACAAAGACCATTGAAAATAAGTTATGATAAAACATAATGCTATTATGTGCAAAGTTGTGATCTAAGATTATTCATAAAGAAATCTTGTAATTATAAGTTGATAAGAAGAAATATTCTCTCATTATCAAACTTAACAAATGAATCATTAGGATCAAGACATTTATGCATATAATAAGTTTTGATGACTCATTAAAGTAATTGTTTATTTTTTAAAATAGCATCAACAATTTAATATTATACAGAAAAATAATACAGTTAAGTAGTAATTATTGAATCTGAGAACGATGGAGAAGATTTTTTTTTTCTTCTGTCTTATCTCCTTTGTTTGCATTCAATAGAGAGAATATATTGTGCATTTTAATTTAATTAAATCTGGGTATTTGAGATTTAAGGGTCGGCTGCTA
Organism: Plectranthus barbatus; assembly: GCA_026898455.1. Taxonomy (NCBI): domain Eukaryota; kingdom Viridiplantae; phylum Streptophyta; class Magnoliopsida; order Lamiales; family Lamiaceae; genus Plectranthus; species Plectranthus barbatus. The sequence goes on from JAPKLW010001310.1 coordinate 199,935, forward strand.
ATTTAAGAATTCATGTTATATGTATATATGTGTTTGTATAAAAAAAAATGGGAAGTTATCAGGTTAGTCACGGCTAAACGGTTTAGACGGGTTTTCTCCATTAACCCAAGTTAAACCCATTTAATATACCATAATTGGGGATTAATAAACCCTATTTGGGATGAGTAAACCCATTTGGGTATGAATAAAACCCACCTAAACCGTTTAAGCGTGTCTAACGCAAACTTTTGCCAAAAAAAATTATGCTGCTTCGTGGGGTCGGCGTCTCCCCTAGCCAAGGGCTGGAGCCGTCCCTATTTATTGTTAATGATTTAGGATAAAGGTAATATTAACCTCTAACTAATATGATAAGAGTATATTTGATTCTTTTTTACTATATTTTGGTATATTAAATCCTTTAACTTTAAAATTTAAATGATTTAAATTAGGAGTGATATTTATTTACAGGATACAATAATATTACATGAATATGTGCAATAATAATGAATCTCAATTGAAGGCTTAACAGATACAAATTCTTATTAGAATAACACAATAAAGACAAGAAAAATTTAGATTAGATTCAGATTGTACAATCTATATATTAATCGGACCACATTTGGATCAGATTTAGATATCCAATTATAAATAAATAAATATTATTATTTTTATCTATTTATTTAAAAGGAATAATCTAATTTTAATATAATAATTTGATTTTAATAATTATCGTCTTTATACTAACATAATTTAATAATTTATATATTCTTATCGTATAAATTGGATAGGATCATTCAAATAGAATCATTATCATGTTTTTATCTTGAATTGAATTCATGATAATTCAAAATAGGCCTTAATGGATCATATCAATAACGGATTGACAAGATAATTAAGGATTCGATCCGCATGATTTGTCACCCTAATTTAAATGTTCGAACTTTTAATTTTCTAGTTATATCTTATTAAAACAATATGTTTTATAATTTATCAAAACTAAAAAGTATAAAGCAATGAATATTTAAAAAAAAAAGACAAAAAAAAAACGAAAACCAAAGTGGATATAAATAAACATAGAATTTAAAAATATCTGAAAAAATAAAAAATTCAATAAAACAATTAATATGTGCGACAAAAATAAGTTAAGATGCTCTAAAGATAATATTGGTAAAATAAAATAAAACTAATATTAAAATTCTAAAATAAATTTTCTTTGCCGCGAATTATCGAGGGGAAGGGGTTAATCCTTGTTTACATTTTATTTTTATTTTCTAATTCAAAAAAAATCAAGATAACATTTTAATTCAGATTTTTTAGATAATTTATTTATTAGAAGTTATTATCACCTTTGTTTTTACCGTAAATATTACTTTTTCATTTATTTTTTTATATATTTTCATAGTTATTTTTAAAAATTATGTTTACCTCTTTTTACATTGATTTTTTATTTTATCCTTTTTAGTGTTGATAAGTTATAAATACATCTTATTTTAATAAGATAATTTAAAGGTTAAGAGTTAAAATGCTTAGATGATAAGTTTAAATGTTGAAGGATGCAATTAGCTCAAATAATCATTGAAAATCTAATGTGTTCATGTCATAATAGTTGAAAGTTTAATCTGCCTATAATTTATTTTCATTGTTCTGTTGATACAAAATCACAATTACACAAGCTTCAAATTACACCAAAGTCATATTTTTTCTATGATTTAATTTCTCTTTCTGTTGTGTAGAATTATTTTTTCTCAATTCTTTTCGAAAACAACTAAATTTTTTAATATTCATAATATCCCTCATTTTGTGTAATTTAATGAGTATTCTAATTTTTAGCTAACTATATTATAACAAATTTATTCAATAAAGTTGGTCGATATTTAGGTAAAACACGGAATTCTATTAAAAAATTTCTCACTTATCATAATTTTATTCAAAGTTTTATTGATTAGGAAATTTTATTCAAAAGATTTTTTTTTTTCAGGAAATTTATCCAATTTAACTAGTGGTGGTTTTTTTACGATCATAACTAGTTAAATTTCATGTAGAGTCCACATCGTGCACAATTGATGTCCACATGGATTAATATTAATGAGTTTGGCACTATGCAGAATTTAACGAGTGATTTATCGTATTAAAATTACTGTCAGTTAAATTGGATAAAATTCCTAAATTGAAAATTATTTTGGACAAAATCCCCTAACACATAAATACTCCCTCCGTCCCGTGCGAATTGTTACACTTCTTTTCGGCACGGAAATTAAGAGTTGTGAGTGTAGAATGAGTTAGTGGGATTAATATTTTATTGTTGAGTGTGAAAAAGTTACCTTTTTTAGAAATGTAACAATTCGGGTGGGACGCCCAATTTGGTAAGTGTAACAATTCGGGCGGGACGGAGGGAGTACTTTATATAAAATCCCCAAACAGATTTCCTAACAATTAAAATTTTTGATAAAATTTTGTTTTTTTCTTATTTATTAAATATGAAATTATTGGAAGTAAATGAAAAATAAATAAAAAAATAAAATAGGATAAATAGAATATGGGAAGAAACAAACAAGGCAGAATCAGGTGGAACTGGGAAGAAGAGATCAGACTCCATGTATTCAAAGTTTGGCCTTTGCTTTTTCCTGCTGCTTCATATTCATATTCTGCTGGTAATCTCTTCTCTCTAAAAGTCTGAAACCTACTCTTTCTCCAAAACAGATTAACCCAAGTTTCTCGTTAGTTTAACAAATGAAGACTGATAAATTTGTAAAATATTGGACATTGAAGAATTCAGCTTGAGGGAAGTTTAATTTTTCTGATTGATGATGCCGATTGCTAAATGCTAGCAAAGATATTCTCTATTAGCTGTGATTAGTTAAGTGGATATATAACTCTTATTGATAGAAAAGAAATATTGATTCACTCCTAGACTATTTTATTTCTCTTCTCCATTCAATAGAAATTAATAACGAGATATATGCCTTTTACTAATCCTAAACGAGTGAACTATTGAAGCTATCTGCAGTTATACATATATACGTTTATTTATGGGTCAAAATCTGCAGTTCTTTAATTTATTCATTTTAGGATCTCTTCTTTTCTTTTCTTATTTATGGGTTAATTGATGATAATTGACAAAGTTCATCCATACTTTCAGGTTTCATCTGATGGAGCTGTTGTTGATATACGCATTCAGCAAATCCATTCTCACTCCCACACACATATGCATCACATGGATCCTTCACTGGTCGTCTTCTTCTTTTTGGACGACCTCAAACTCGGAAACACCATCCCCATCTATTTCCCGGCAAGGGTATTATCGGATTCCCTTCCTCATTTACTCTCCAAGGAAGAAGCCGATTCCATTCCCTTCTCGCTCCAACATCTCCCTCACCTCCTCCATCTCTTCTCCTTCTCTCCGGACTCCCCTCAAGCTAGAGCCATGGAAGAAACACTGCAGGAATGCGAGAGAAACCCTATTGAGGGAGAGACTAAAACCTGCTCCACATCCTGGGATTCCATGTCTGAATTCCTGCACACCATCTTCGGTTCGGACACCCAAATAGAATATGTATCCACTACTCACCTTAAACGATCAGGTGATGCTGTTGTGCAGAAGTATGCAATCGTGGGGATCAAACAGATTCCGGCTTCCAAGATGGTGGCGTGCCACACAATGCCATACGCATACACAGTGTTCTACTGTCATTACCAAGATAGTGAGAGCAGGGTTTACAGAGTTTCGCTGAGTGGTGAGAAGGGTGATGAAGTTGATGCCATTGCTGTCTGTCACATGGATACCTCTAGGTGGGGGCGTGGTCACGTTGCCTTCGAGATGCTCGGGACCGAACCAGGCTCCTCTCCGGTCTGTCATTTCTTCCCAGCTGATAATTTCGTTTGGGTTCCTACCATATATTCTACGAAGGCATAGACTTTGGTTATCATCCATCAGTCTCGTCTTATTTGGAATAATATAATATGCATCTTAATATTTTTGATTTGTATGCTTATGTTTATAATGTGTATAATTTCGTAAACTATAATAAACTTACGATATCATACCATGTAAATAATGTTAGTGCAACGTATTTATAGTTGAAAGGTTAATTTTATAATCCTCAAGTGACCTTTAAACTTATCTATTTGGATGATTCAAGAGGATCGATGCACTTTGAAAATGCATGACTATCGAAAGATGTTTAGCAAGTATTGAAGAATCAATTAGGAGGACATGAAAAATTATTACAATCTAGCTACAAAATTGTGACGAGATCTTGATACTTTGAAGATGAAAGAAAATGAAAATCTTCAAGAAGTTCGAGAATGTGGCGATCGAGAAAATGGAGAAACTCTTGAACAAAAAGGTGATCGACAAGGTACTTCGATGCCTACCAACAAAGTTCGAGAATGTGATTGCCATCATAAAAGAATCTAAGGACATATCAAAATTGTCCTTGGATGAATAAATGAGATCTCTTGAAACACATAAAAAGAGAATAAGTATATTCTCAAATCCGAATCTGGAACAAGCTTTCTAAGAAAATATTTAAATCTCACAGCAAGATCGTAGCAAAGGTGCTGCAGCAAAAAATAACAAGCTATCATTCAAATCTACTAGGGGTAGAGGTCGTGGTTCATTTTAGAATCTTCAAGGACACGTGGTAGAATCACCAATGCTCCAAGATCAGGAGAATGTTGTCTCATTTGTAGTAAAAAGTAATTATTACAACATAAGTGATTATCGATTCTAATGTAAGAGGTTCATAAATGTTGCTCATTCTGAAATAGATTTCTAATATCAACAAGATGGTGAAAAGAAATTAGCAAACTTCATCAAAAGATTAAACAAATAAAAAGCAAGTATTATACTCTTGCATAAACTCTCAACAAGATGCTAGAAATATTTAGTATGTTGACAGCAGCTGCAACAATCATATGATAAAAAACAAAAACGATGTTTGTTGAAACTGATGAGTATTATTCATCCGAAGTAAGACTTGGTGATGGCAAAGGGCACAAGATCGTTGGGAAAAGAGAAATTGCGGTAAAAAAACTATAAGGAGGGAAAACCAATATCATCAAAGATGTCCTCTTCGCGCTGAATCTCACTTAAAATCTATTGAGTGTCAGACAGCTGATGTAGAAAGATTACAAGGTGGAACTTAATAATGGTCATTGCACTATTGTTGGCAAGAAAAAGAATCTCATTATGGCAATGATGAAGATGACTCCAAATAAGATCTCTCATTTAGCCTTCCACCAACCAAAGAAAGTGCATTCCAAAGCACAATCGATGATGGCTACGAAATTTGGCATTTGAGGTATGGAAATCTCAACTACAAAGGGTTAATTTTATTGAAAAGAAAAATATGTTGTTTGATATTCCACACATTGATGAACAACATAATCTATGTGAATGATGTATCTTTGGAAAAATAAAAATGCTCCATTTGAACTGGTGCGTGCTGATATTTACGGGCCTACATAAACTCTATCTCCCAACCACTAGAATGAATAGAAACTGATGAGGAGTTGATTACCTCCTAACCATTTACTATTGTGACGACCCAACGCCAAAGCACGGAATGATCGCCAGTGAATGAAAAAGCACGGACAAATAGCGGTTCCTTTAAGATTTCTGATAAGTGTGCGGAGGGTGACATGAACGAATGAAGCCACACCAAAATGAGAGGGATTCTAGCCATGCAGGAATGAAAGGGCTTAAAGAATTTGATTGAGCTATTCATACCAACATGGTGCATCATCATTTCCCGCACTCATTCTAGGAAAACCCCAAAATTAAGCGTGTTTAACCTGGGGTAGAACTAAGATGGGTGACCCCCTATGAAATTTCTCAGGATACGTGTGAGTGAGGACAAAGAACGCTAAGAAGGAATTGTGTTGGTTTGTAGGGTCAGACATCAGTCTGGAAATCGGTCCAGGCCAATGGTGGGTAACGAGGCCGACCTCAAGTGAGCTTGTTCGGGCCCTGGAGCAGAGGCATTACATGTAGTAAGTCCTCGTTTAGATTCTACAACATCTTCATTCTTCTCTCCAATTGTTGACATAAACACCATTAATGCCTCTTCCTACGACTCATCATCCGATTAGTAATAGCCATAATCATTGTCGAGAATGTCAGAAACTTCAGTCCTTGAAAGCATTGCACTGGTTACGGCCTTTGATGTTGTACGCTTGAAGATCTTCTAGAGTCTCTTCTCTCTCTCCTCCTTGTCCACTCGTTCTTGCCCTTTGCTTTCTCCAAGAGCTTGGCAAGTCTCCTCATTTGTTCTTCGAGCTCTTCCATAGAGCTCTCTCCTTCTTTCTTGTAGGAGGTTGAGATTGTTGGTGCCTCTTTTGTTCAACTTGACTGACCCGCTGATCTGTCGGTGTAGAATGGCTTCTTCGGCCTCCATTTGATATCTTTTTTTACGAAGTAAGCATCATCATCAACATGCTTGCTTTGTGAATAGACAATATGAACAACTTTGTTTTTGTTCACCATCTGGTTATCCCATTCACGAGCATGGAGTTGAGCGAATAATTCCTTGGTGGAGATCTTTCTCCTTCATACTAGTTGTCTTGACAAACTTGTACTCCTTCGACATCTTGGACAAAATCTTGGAATTTAGATCCACGATTGATTAAACTTTGTCCAATGCCTTAAGCTCACTTAAAATTGTGTCAATTTTCCACAACTTTGGTGCTTTCTCCGGGAAGCATCTAGAAGGCACTACAAGAAATAAGCTTATAGCCAATGCGGAAATCGCTCTGTCTATTACAATAATCCGCATTGTCTATATATGTGTAGTGTATTAAAAAAAGCTAATAGACAACACGGTTTTCTGCGTCGTCTATAAGCTAATAGACGATGTGGAATACCGCGTTGTCTATAGTATTTTGCATCGTCTATATTCTTAATTTTTTTATTTGTTTTTATTTTTTAATTTTTTGTTAATCTAAAAAAGCCTATAAATCCATGATAAAAAAAAAATCCTTAATTATGGGGACCAAAATTATGTTACAAGAAATATAGAAAGGAAAAAAATTAAGTTAACAAAAACAACTCTCTTCTATTTCAAAATATAGAAAGGAAAAAAAATCAAGGCAAAACCAAATGAGCAGCAACATCTCGTGTTCATTGTTAAGAACACCGATTAACGAGAGTGAGGGTGGCCGTCTCTGCATTGCAACAAGCTTTGCTAAGCTATATACACGTGTAGAGATGGACGGAGGACGAATTCATTCTTCCTTCTAGCTTCTACTTCTACCACCAGGGGAAGCAACATTTCTGCAGTAAAACCAGCAAAATATGAATGCCTCTCTCTCATCACTGACCGAAACTGATCAGAATAAGTATGATGTTGGAGTTGGACTAACCTTGGGCTCGTTGGAGTGGAGATTGCGCGGTGCATACGTGCTTCGGAGTAGCTACAACATTCCCAGCTCCTCCGGTGTTCTTCTCCTCCCTCACTTTGTTGAATATGTGAGTGAAGTTCTCAGCTCACTGTGGATCAACCTTATTCTGATGGACATGAGACCCTTCAACCTCAACAAGCTTCACTTTGTGCCCCTAGAATCTGAAGTTCAAAGAGGTGAATAGATCGATATTTGATATTCTGGACATGTAGGTTTTCCCTGGAAATAAACAAGATTTCTCAGCCAAAAAACACAGAATGCATGTAGATATGCTCGGTCAATCTACTCGTTCAATAAAGTACTCTGCTCCAAAAAATGTAAGTAGTAAATATGTATAGCATATTAATAAAAGTATACAAGTAGATATATTTTCATAATTAATGTCGGCGTAAAAATAGTATAAAGGAAAAAGGTGACGACGGTGAAATGCAACACTATCTTCACGTTAAATTTTATCAATCCTAGTACTTTTCAATTCGCTCAAGTGAAAACTATTTACTTGTTTGAAGGTTTAATAGCTAGGCTAGACATAGTCGTTGGTTTTGTTTAACTAGGCAAAGTAGAATGTAATCAAGCATACAAGTAACAAAACAATAACAAAACTTGTAATCAAACTTCTCAAACCAATTCAATTGAATAACTCGCTTAGGTAGATCAAAATCTCAAGTTTCAACAATAAGAAGATAGTGAGTGTTGATGGAATTTCTATTGTTCTAAGTTGAATCAACTATGTTGTAAACCAAATTTAATCCCTAGGAGGTTGAGCAATCGACCCTACACTTGCTAGCCACTTGCTACGGAAAACTAGCGGTAGATGACACTAGGAATTGCAAACAGCTACGTTATTAACCCCTAGATCACTCCCAATCGACCGTCAATTATCGCCCTACGACCTAGCCCCGCACATGGATTAGAACTAAAATCGTAAGAATTTACACTTATCACGACGATTCCGCCCGCGTGTTGGCTGCAGCGTTCACGTCAACTACCTCTAAGGTTGGCTATTACCTACACCTATGAAATAAGGAATAGGCTCAAGTGCAATTCAATCCCTCAAAGGAAAGTAAACAAGCAAATTTGATATCAACTAGTCACAATATCCATTCTACAACACTCACAATTGAATTTAGTTCTTCATACCTTGAATTGAGTACAAATCAATAAGAGAAATGAGAGAATCCATTACAAAATTTCAAGGTCTAAGTATGATCTCCTTTGGTTGCCTTCCTTGGACTTGATCTACCTTCCTTCCTTCTAATTCCTCACCAAATTGGAAGAATTTAGCTTGAATCTACTTGAAATGTGGATGGGGAACGGTTTGGAGATGAATCTCAAGAGAACTCTCGTGACGGTTATTGAAAATCTGACCAAGAGTCCTTTTAAAATGCAAAAATCCCCCTTTTATAGACGAGCTCCCAGGGCCTCGGATCGCCCGAGCCACCCCTGGCTCGCCCGAGCAAGCCAAAAACCGCAGAACCACGAAGCCCGCATTGGCTCGGCCGAGCGAACCCTCTGAAGAGCCAGCTCGATCGAGCACCGTAGGGTCGGCCGAGCCAAGTCTCTGTCCAATGGCTCGGTCGAGCCTTCCTTGGCTCGGCTGAGAAATTCCTCTGAAATTCGGTTTCTTCACTCCTTTGCTCCGCTCGGTCGATCCAACTTCCTTTTAACCTTTGGCTCGTACGATTTACCTCCAAAATTCATCCAAAAGTGCTATAATATGCTCAAAATTTATCCTACAACATTCAAAACACAAAAACACGAAAACACGACAAAAGAACAACAAAAAAATATGATATTAGGGTAAAATGAACACAAACATGCACGCTCACACATCAAAATATAGGTCATTTTACACACATATCATAATCCCCCAAACTTGAACCTTTGATTGTCCTCAATCAAAACAAAATAAGACCATTAATCTACCTCGTGCAATACCTCATAGCTCATCAAAGTTATCTTAGCATGTTCAAGTAAAACGAGATTATCACCTAACTTTGTAATAAGGTTAATGCTAAGGACATGAACCTCTCATAAAAAATGGATACAGAAACGAAAGCACTCCCTCACGTGTTTAGGGACGATGAGATTCACTCAATCACATGATATCGAATTTGATTTCCATAGGCTTGCATCCATTCTCACCACTATACTACAATGAGTTAGTTTCGAGGATCAAAAAGGTCTTTTCATTGGTTGTAACGTGGCTAACTAAAATGTAGGTGGTTTTGGGCCAAAGTAACTAAACTTCTCAATTTCCCAAAACCCACAAACTTATTCTTTTCGAACCACTACAAACCCGAGGCTTATTCATTTACAAAACTTTTTCTTCTTTTTCTCTTTTCTTTTTGACTCTCTTTCTTCTTTTTTTATAATCTTTTTTCAATAGCACCATCATTCATTCATTTTGTGGGTGCCTCTCTTTCCAAATACTTGGACCAAAATTTTGTAGGTGCTCATTTTTCTAGGATCAACAACACTCCTTTATTTCATTCTTTCATGCCTCAACATTTTCAACATCAGAAATCCAATCAATTTCCAACCTAACTCTCATCACCGTATTCACCCTTATACACTCTTTTCCCCCAAATATGGTCCTAATCAATTCAAGGAAAGATCCACCAATTAAGCTCAAACACGGGGGTCAAAGATATGAAAGACAAAATAATGAATACAACCACCTTATACTCCCGGTGTGAAAGGTAGGACTAAGAATCGATGGCATAATATCATTTCCTTGTTACACACTCATGCCAATAGATAGAGAATGAATGCAAGTTCTAGATCTCAAACTCTCAATCTTGCCACTCACAATCGGAATAGATATGAAAATATCATGACTCAAATCTCACAGCTTTTTGTCAAGTCCTATGTTGGGAAATTTGGCTAAGTTTCCCTTCCCCAGTAGCTACTTGCTTAGATTCTAGTTTGGTGTTTTGGTGGATCAAATCCTAAGTCCAACCAGCGTCAGTTTGTCTCTAGAATAGCTCTAGTCTCAAAAGTAAAGTCCTGTATAGGTATTTTGAGTTGTAAGTCGCAGCTGATCAAGACTCATGCTGGCTACTGTTCACCAGCATGAGATGTGCTTACCAGTTGAGAGAAGTCTCACCAGCAAGCGGCTGACGAAGACTCATGCTGACACTGTTCATCAGCATAGAGTTGAGCTATCGACTGGCTACTGTTCACCAGTGGGAAGATTTCATCAGCAGGAGGCTGACAGATCTACCAGCAGAATATGTGTTCTGGCTGACACTATTCACCAGCGGTGAAGCCACCAGTCACGGGAGATTCCAAGAGATAACATCAGACGAATTGGTAGACCTTGATTGTGCTAAGGAAAGTCACCAGCAGAGACTGCCAGCACAAAGATCACCAGTATGATCTACCAGTCGGAGGTTATCAGCAGAATTGAAGATTCGCTCTCCCGAAGACTTAGAGACAAAAAGAAGATTCGTCTGAGGAAGTAACTGACAGTGTATGACTTTAAGGAGGATGCCTTAAAGTCTATCAGTTCAAGACACCAGTTCCGATTCCTCGTACTGACGAATAGAGTCGTTCTGACACAAAGAGATCTGTGTCAGATAAAGCGATCAGAGGTATGGTGCTTTCCGGAAATTCCTACCTGCCGCCTGCAGAAGGACATGCGAGGACAGAGACTTTTCCGGATGTGTCCAAACGGCTAGTATTTGAATCTGAATCTCACGTCTATAAATACGTGAGATCCAACAGCATTCAATACTCCTTGACACTCTTGCCACTCTTAGCTACTCTTCTCCGAACGCTCAACTACCGAAAGTCATAAACTTTATTGCAAGCAAGCAAATCGTTCGAGGCTTTTCTTAAAGCTTATCCGTGTGTTGATTTATTCAAACACGAGACTCCAAGCTTCTAGCTTGTGAGTTATTGATCTCATTTGGTGTTCTTTCTCATTCCGAGGAAGAATATAGCAGCTCTTGAGCCAGCCAGCTCCAGAGTTATTACGGGCAGTTTTGCCGCCAGCAAGAGTCAAGTTCTTGGGAGAACTAAACACCCACGTCGTCAGTGGTACCGGTGGAGGTTAAAGTGACGTGCTCGCACTCCATCCAGCTGACAAGAGTTGAAGAAGGACAAGACCCGGGAGCGGTTGATCCAGTGGACTGGTAGACAAGGCATCTACCAGCTGGAAATAGATCGTAGGATATCTTGTACCGGATTACTCTCTTTAGTGAATTTCCAGTGCTTCGACTGGAGAGTGGACGTAGATCAGTTGATCGAACCACTATAAAATATCCTTGTTATTTACTGCTTTCAGCATTTACTTACTGATTTAAAACCCAGCACCCAAGTGCTGGAGTATAACTGAAACCAGTTTATAACTGTGCAAACTCGACTCTAAAATTAGCTAAGTCCTGAGTCATCAGCTGACCAGCAAGTTGCCAGTCAGCTGAATACTCAGTTGCCAGTTGACTTACCAGCTGACAAGGTCCCAGTCAGCTGTGTAACCAGCAGAGTGCAAGAAACGAACTTACGTATTTTCCGCTGCCAAAGTATACCCTGATATCCGGGACCAACATCCTATGCATTAATCCAACACAAAACTCTGCAATTCAAAAGTTAAACTTAAAATATGCTTTGACAACTAGATTCCGCCCTATCATTGGTTGAGATAAACATCAAACTCCACTAAGTAAATCATGATTAAATCTCAAGCCTCATTCGGGTTCATCACACACACACAAGCACGCAACAATCCTAACAACAATCTACATGCCATGAAATGATTATAATAAATCTGATTGGTAGAAGGAACGATAGAAAGCGTTACCCATCGGCACACACGATCAAACCGCTCTCCATGCCTTATTTGTACCTACTACAAATCAACACAAACACCACCAAACTATTGAGCATAAACAAGCCAATTAAGTTCTCATTTCCACCAACTTTCGACAAACCAATCATCAACAAAAATAGAGCAATATCCACTAGCTCCACAATTCATACCAAACCATTAAACATTCCACAAACCAAACCAAATAAAAAGAATTAAATCTCATGCAAGCTTGCCAATAATTCATCACAAACCATTCCATAAAATTTTAGACATCCAAATACATCCACATTCAAATCCAAAGTATAGGTAAATCAATTATCATTATACAACCAAATCGAATTGAACTCACTAGAAAGCAGTAATGAGATAGAGCGAGGAAGATCACGTCACCGACTGCCGATACTTCCCCCCAAACTTAGTCAAGTGAGACTAAGTTTGTAAAAAGGTAGGCGGTGAGATCTCACTCCGTTGGATCCGACTGCTGCTCGCGGGCTCGGCGGGATTGATAAGGGATAGGAACACGGTGCTGCAACTCCCGAACATCATCCTGGATCTCATCCATCCGCCGATCGACTCTATCAAATCTAGCAATGTAGTCAGCATGGGCAGCAGAAAAATCATCCTGCATCGTAGTCATCCTTGCATCCAAACCCTGCAGAGATAGAGACAAAGAATCAACAGTTTTGGTAGTTCGCCGCATCATGGACATCATTTGTTGCTGCCAATCCTGAACTGGAGCCTGCTGGGGCCGCGCAGGTGCGGGGTACTAGGACCAATGTCCTCGAGATTAGCTGGCTCCTCTGCCGACAGATGACGGAGGATAGAGAAATACCCATCAGTGGACAAAACACTAACCATATCATTATGATCCTCCGAATCCATCAACCATTTAGACCGATCATTCAAATCCAGAACTGTGGTGTACCCTTCATTAGGCATTCTCAAAGCGAACTTCCCAAATTTGTAATAAATAGCCCCCCTCTGCCCAGGAACCAAAAATCTCCCAGCCAGCAAAGAAGAAGTATCCAAATAAATAGCAGGAGCAGAAGAACCAGTTAATGATAACTTAAGATGCTCAAAGATAGGCGTAATCATGCCACAACAGAAAGACGGAGTACGGGCATTAGCAGCCCGACTCCAAGCATCCATTAACATCGCCCCCAAAGAAAACTTGATCCCATGCATGAAAGCATACAACATATATAGCTCAGCAGTAATCACATTAATAGATTCATATCTCCCACAAACAGAACCACCAACAAATTTTTGAATGTAATGTATAACAGGATTTCGGATCAAAGTAGCTCTACAGTCTTTAATATTAAACTTCCTATCATACTCAATCCCCGTAATATCTCTCCAAAAATCCACAAAATTCACATTCTCATGCAAGAACACAGAATCGGAAGTACACCCATAAATCTCATCAACTTGAGCACGTTGAAAGAAATGTTCTCTGAGCCATCTCTGTGTACCTAAGCTTAAACACACAAAACAGAAACCAAGTGCAGAGAAAACAAAACCAAGCGCAGAAAAACAGAGATCTAGTCCTAAGTGACTCAACACAACCGTAGTCCGTAAGAACCTTGGCGCTTGATACCACTTGTTGGTCCCGAAATCAGAGTGCAATATGTACAGCGGAAGGTTTTGTGTTTGCAACAGAAATAATGTAAGCACAAGCATGGTTCGTTTAAACAGGGCAAAGTCTGTTTTGTGTGTAGTCAATTTAAGCTTAAGTCCCTTTTCCGTCTTAAGTCAGTTTCACAGTTTATATTCTTCAATACATGGACAAGTATTGAAGGTTCAAGTAGTCAGTTTGTAAAACATAAAAATAGAGCAAGTATATGAAAAGAAGTAAAGCATCACATAGAGATTTATAGTGGTTTGGATTTCAATATCCTACATCCACTCTTCAGACCCAAGGTCTGGATAATTTACTAAGTGAATACAAGCCTCCTTACAATCTATACAAAGTCCATGGCACCTCCGTCCTCCGGTCAGCTGTGGCACTCGCCTAGGAACTCTTTGTAGACTCAATCTTCAAGTTGAAGTGGGGATGCACCCCGCAATCTCCTTCCTAGTGGGTGGATGTTTACTAATTCTTCCCAAAATGGTTGGATATTTAAATCTTCTTCCTAGAACTCAAGTGGTTGGCATACACCTGTTATAATCAGAATCCTAGACTAGGAATCTGACTGCCATGAGTATATCTTAGAAAGATATATTCACATAACTGAGCCTCAACTTAGAGCTTCGGCCTCATGCTAGGAGAAGACTCCAAGAGAGTTTTGTGGGAGAGATGGCCTGACTATACTCTTCATCTCTTTAGACTGGTAGATTTTTAGTTTTGTTCAGGTAACCTTGTTAAGGTTGAGATGGCAGGTCTTTATATAGAGAGGAGAGCCTATGGCAATTTGAATTTCTATCCGTTAGACAAATAAATCCAGATGTTAGACTCATGGATTATATTTTCCAATCATAGCCCATTCCTTTGGTCTCCTTTCTGCTCGTGAAAATGCAATTTGAATTTCTATCCGTTAGACACATAAATCCAGACGTTAGATTCATGGATTATATTGTCCAATCGTAGCCCATGCCTTAGGTCTTCATTGTGCTCTGCCCATTGTCAGTGTACTATACACTAACTTTATGTCAGACTCCTTTATAGCTGAGGAACCCAGTTTGGATAACCTCGTACTGACTTAGGCATTTTACAAATGCTTGAGTCTGACTGAGGCTTCTTATACTGACTTCTGAGAGTCAGTACATCTTAGCCCTCATACTAACTTTCCACGGTCAATATAGTAAATCCTCATACTGACTTTCCATAGTCAGTATGGGAAACACCCTCATACTGATTTCTCCGGATCAGTATGGTAATCCCTTAAACTGACTTCTCCTTAGTCAGTTCGAGAAAGCCCTCATACTGACTTCTCCTTGTCAGTATGGTTAGACCTGAAATTGAGTGCTCCAACTCAGTTTTTGGTTAAGGCTAGGCGTGATGATAGTCAGTTCTCGAGCATTCTTTATTGCTTGGTCTTCAGTCTAATTTCTATTACAACTCGATCGATCCTATACAAGGATTACAGTTTAGAACTCTAAAAATAGGAGAAACTGACTAAGATGGCTTACATTCTTTGACCCACAAAAACATCAAAAGTGAGGAAGGATTTTTCTTAGAAAAATCCTAACACCTCTCTTAAGGGAACACTTCGTCTAGTAATAGATGAAGTATGAGAGGTTTGAAATTGTAGCCGTTGAGAGACATTTTGGATAAACTACAATCAGGCGCTTCTTTTCTGCATTGGACAACTTGCTTTTCTAGAAAGTTTGCACCTTCTCCTACTTGCTGACACTGGATGTTAACATTGTACGGTGTGTCAGAAAGGCTCTTCTTGACTTTTCGAGGCATCAAAATTGGTCCAACACTAGGGTCTTTAGACTTTAAGTAATCTCCATTTTTAAATTCTGATCTTTAAGAGGATTAATTCCTTCTGACTAGTTCTCTTTCTCTCCGTGTGCGAGAGTGATAGGCTTGAGTAATACCACTCAGTTTCGTATTGGCGATGTCAGCCAGTTTTCTTCATTTGCATTCTCCAAACTGGTACTTAGGATGTAGATAATTTCTTTTATCACCTTGTGAAGTCCAAAGTAATGGAAACCAATTTGTCTTGATTTGTCCTATAACAACTCAATATATAGACACATCCCAAAGTTTTACAAGTTTGAACAGACTAGAGACACTTCGAAACTGGTGATTTCTATGTAGTCTTTGACACATCAAAACATAAGAATAAGGTTAGAATACTTCCAAACATATAATAAGTGTTTATGTTTTAAATTTACTAAGATTTTATTTTATTGTTAAATTAATTAATATTTTCTTATTTTAATAAATTACAAAACTCATAAATTTATTTAAATCCTAATCTCATATGTCGCACCCCCAAATCGGGCCTATGCCACAGACCCACGTGCGAACAATGCACGCTAATGGTTTTAGTGGTTTAAAACAAATTTTGATATTCATTTAAAGAGTAGCGGAAGTAATTCTACATTTAAAAAAGGACTTGATTTTATTTTCAAAAGATAGGAGTTTGAATCTCAATTGATAATCAAGAAATCAAGTGTAGTGAAAATAAGTAAACATTTTCAAAGGACTTAATTATATTTTCGAAAGATAAGAGTTTAAGTTCAAATGATAACCAAGAAAGTAAGTATAGCGGAAGCAAATAGTATACTTGCAAGCAAGCGTGGAAATTGGATAATAACAAGTGAATTCAAAAAAATGACCACCATGCGGGTCTTACGCCAAGTGCAACTTGGAACAATTAATTAACACGAACAATAAATGGGTACTATGTATGAAGACATAGCCCCTTGAGCCTCAATACCAAATAACAAATTTGATCAATAAAATTTAAAAGGAGATGCCATGTGAGTTCGAATTTAAATCATGTTAATGGTTCGACTAGATCATGTCATTTAAAATCAAATGAACTAGAGGGGTTCACAAAGAGATCACAATCCAAGCTTGACAAATATTCAACTCCAAGATGTGTCAACAAATAACTTAAATGGGCTTACATAACATATAACTCCATGTTGTGCAAATAAACATGACAAAATAACAAGGACAATAAAGGATGGTTTCAAGAATAGCACAAAAGATTAAATTTGATTTGAGGTTCACAATCGAACCACCTTCTTAGCTTTCCACCACAACGTTGCCGCCACCGCCATACCACGTACCTACACGTAGGGAAAACACGCATAGGGGATGAATACTCCTCGTACCTAGTGGTCATGGTGTCTCGAAAACAAATTACATATATATATATATATGATGTAGTCACCGTAACACACAAGCATAGCACAAGGGTTTTGTTGAAATATAACTCATGCATGCTCAAAACAATTTTAAATACTTACATAGATCCATGAACACTCAATTTGTGGTGCATTTCACGATCAACGATCATATAATTTACATGAACCACGTGAGACACACATGAGGGTTAAAACTCCTCTCTCCTTCTTATTTCTCCCATTTCTCCCGACAAGAGGGTGATCGTATCCCTCCTCCTTATCTCTCTCAAATGCTCGTGGCATTTAACAATTATAAACACCAAAAACATTTTAATGGTAACATATCGTTTTCAAAAACAAAAACATTTATTTTCAATTTTGGAAATCATTTTGGAAAGCAAACCAAAAGAAGATAGGATAAAGTAGTGCCCACCTTAATTATGAGGTGAAGGTTTACTTGGTGCCACTAGTTGAAGCTTCCTTTTGACAATCACCAACACCTAGATTGTTTAACATTTAATTACTAGGTGTGTTCAGTTTCATGCATTAGCTATTTCAATCAACAAGCATGATATTCATTTTAATGTGCTTCATGTGACACTTCAATCTAAGTCTACAATATTATCATTCATTTTTATTTATCACTAATCACATGCTCGCATAATCATTGTCTAGCTCAACAATTCAAGTAGTTTTAGCCATTACACATAATTCATTAGTTTCTTTTGATCAAATATATGCTCATAGGTTCATTTATATCTTTTCCTAATGATGAAAATAGTATAATTTAAAAATATGCTAATGCCCTAGTTCTAAATGTAAATGAATGATCAATTAATATTGCAATATGTATTAAAAACATTCTTAATTTGAGAATATATATTTATTAGTTTTAGAAAAACATATGAATGCAAGTATATGACTCTATGTTATTTAACTTAGTGAAATTTTTTAGTCATGTATTCTAAAATGTGACCCTGTTTTCAAAATGATGCCGAATAAAATTTACAGAGAATTTGAGTATGAAATTTTATATGCAAAAATAAGACTTCAATATGAATATTCTCCAATTGACAGTTTGTGAAAATCATTTTAATTTTGGAAGTTACGGGCTAGGGGATATTAATTTTCCTGAATATTTTTGCTACGGGCTAAAACAGGGGTGAAGACTTTAAAATTTATTGTGACCAAAATAATTTTGAGAATGACTTGAACTTTTATATTCAGACTCTGAAATATGTTAAAAACCTAAATATAAAATCTGGAAATCATATGAAGTGCCTAAATGTAGTTTCAAAATCGGTTTTTGACATGCGATACAGAATGACACAATTTATTGCAGAGAGCATAACTATCAAACCACATGTTATTTTGACGTGAAACCAATACCAAAATCTTCCTAACACATGCAAGTATAATATATCCGAATTTCAGATTAATCAGATTCTAATTGACCCGTCTTCAGTAACCAAACTGAGAGCTCGATTTACATACTTCCTCACAGCATGCTCTCATTTTACTATATCAAGTATAAATTTGTAGCAAATGTATTTCCATCAACAAGTATGCTCAATTTCACACATCACACATCTCATATAATGTTCATAAATCATAGATCTCAAGGTATATCATGTATTTAAGCAATATATCAACAATAAGCATCAACATATTAAAAGATTGGTCATTAAACATGATTATCTTCACCCCTAGTTCATCATTTGACTTGAAAATCGACAAGGGGCCTCTTGATCCTACATGCAAGCTTCTAAACGTGTTTAAGAGGATCTAAAGAGGTTCAATAGAGGTTACTTGAAGAGTTTAAGTCCATATCTAAGCTTCTCTTCCTCAAACTTTCGAAAATGATGTGCTCTAGCTCTTGGTTGCTCTCTTCTTGCTCCCTACTTCTTGTAATCTTCTAGATCTACCATTTAGCTCCATGGATCTTCATTTTCCAGCCTTGGTCGAATTTAGAAGCTTGGAATCTAGGGAAACTACTTGGTTCCATGGGTAGAGGAAGGTGTGAGGGTAAGGTTTATGTGAAAATGGTGGTGATTTGAGTGAGTTTAAGGTGTGTTATGTGCAGTGGCGGATCCAGAAATTTTTTATGAGGGGGGCTAAAAATTTTTTTTGCCTTCATTGAACTTCCACTGGACTTTAACCCCCTCGAATCATATTTTTTCTTCTTATTTTCATTCATTTTATCTTAATTACGAGAGGGCTAATCCAAAAAATTCAGGATCACGATACTATAAAAACGAAAAAAAATTCCGGCTAGGCCCCCCCTAGCCCCTTATTAGATCCGCCCCTGGTTATGTGGGTTGAATGGTGGCTGCACTTGAAGGTTCATCAATGGAGGTTTGAGAGAGTGTGAGGTTAAAGAAGATGAAGTGAGGGGGTGAGAGAGAGATGCAACGGATCAAGGAGAGGGGAAGGGTGGAGGTGGAGTGTTATTTTCACCTTGCATGCATAATTCCCCATAAATTAAAATGATGATGTTTAATTTTCATTATCCATTTTGCCCTTCTATTATTTACATTGCTAGACTTGGCTTTCCTTCTAGAACACCTACTTTAGTAATTAGGCCACACACTCACAATACTATAATATTTAAATACTTGTATAAATTCCACATAATATATCATAAGGTTGGAATTTATATGATTTTCCTATTTTAATTAATATGGCTGAAAATTCTAAGGGAGGAATAAGAAATAAATTTTCGAAAATTTGCTTCGGAAATAAGTCTCGAATATATTCACGAATTAATATCTAAATGAAAATTAAATATGTACTATTCCTCTTATTATTTCTAGAGGTGGCCGAAATAAATAGAAAAATTAAGGAAATAAATTGCAGAATTCACATCGGAATTATTCTCGAATAATTATGCTACATCGACTTTAATTGTGAAATCGGACTTTGAATAATCCTCATGAAATTATTTAAATAGAATAAGGTAAAATGAGTCTCAATTTATTTTCTTCTATTGGGCCACACACTTGCATTCCTAATTGGACCTCTATTATTTATTCTAATTGGGCTCAACATATTTGATAGGATAATTAAATAAATAAGTTCTCTAGCCCAATTACTTCTAATGACCTAATACTTGGGTTTAAATTAATTTATCTAGTCCATAGATAATATGATTGTCAAACATAGTATAAATAATTAGGCCGATAAATATAAATCGTACTTTAATTATTCGTCGCGCTTATGAACTCAATTATTTAGCGTAGAATAGTGCGGAAAATGCGAGATGTTACATCATAAACAGTTTACTTCATTAAAATGGTTAAACACTTTAAAGTGTTCCAATTCCTTTTAAATTTATTTCTCAGGAAATAAAAATAAATTAAAAAACTATTGCATTTAAACCACTCCTGCATGCTGCAGTCAAGTTAAAATAAAAGCCCTTCAATTTTCTCTTTAAAAAAAAATTAAATAATCATAATAATACTTTTAATTTTCTAAAGAAATTATCAAGATTTCCGCCCCTGCAGCCATAACCATGTCTACAGCAGGTCACTTCTCCATTTCAACTCTCCTCTTCCTCGGATTGATATATCCCTGCAGCACTCGCATTACCCTTCAACATGCCTTTCATCAGAAACTCCGACGGCCTCTTCATCCTCACCGGCGGCGCCTACATCAACGACGACCAAGGCCTTCAACTCACCACCAACGAGTGCAATCAAGCCTCCAACAACAGAACTGGTACTCAAGCCATCTACAAAGAAACGCTCCATCTATGGAACAACCAATCGCAGGAACTCGCCGATCGATTTCACCACTCAATTCTCCTTCGTCATTCACTCGTCAAGCAGATCCCACTATGGCCATGGCCTCGCCTCCTTCCTAGCTCCAGAAGGCTCTACCATCGACTGACGTGAGTTCTAATCAAGATCCAAGTCTAGGCGCAGAACCACCAGTTGTGAAAGATCCAAAGCATCATATAACCATATAAAAAAGGTATATATATCATTGCATTGAGTGCTGGCATATCAGTAAAGGTGCTTGTTTTTGCTTTGGCACACGGGTTCAGTCTTTTATTACCAAAGAAAAGGTCAAGATCATCAGCCAATTGAGGCACATCAACTTAGTAGAACTCATGCATGGGATGGTGCCGTCAAAGAGCAGAGCAACTGCTCGTGTATGAATTCATGCCCAACGGCAGCTTAGATTCCCATCTCTACAAAGTGAATTCAGTGCTGAGACATGGGAAACCAGATACAGAATTGCACAAGGACTAGCATCAGCTCTGCTGTATCTGCACCAAGAGTTGAGGCAATAGCATGTGGGAGAAGACCAATTGATCGAGAATTCAGCAAAAATATGAAGTTGTAATGGTGGACTTGGTGTGGAGCTTGAATGGTTATGGACAGTTACTGGATGCAGCTGATCCAAACCTTGAGTCGTCAGAAAATGATGAGAGTAAAATAGAGCGTTTGATATAATTTTGTGTTTCTATAATGTCTCAATAAAATTTACAAATATGTTGCTATTATTGCATTGTAAGATTGGTTTTTCTACAACATATAGGATACCACA